>WQNJ02000107.1:0-167185 GCA_016584745.2 Phylloscopus trochilus trochilus
TCTTTGGGCCAATCCTGATGGCCTGTGGGGTTTTTTGGGGCTGACCTTGACAATTTGTGATATTTTCTGTGCTCCCAGGAGATTTTTGGGCTGATCCTGATGGTTTTTGTGGATTTTTTGGGGCCGATCCTGACGGTTTTTGTGGATTTTTTGGGGCCAATCCTGACATTTCCCGCTGTTCCCCTTTCCCCCCAGGAGATTTTGGGGCCGATCCTGACGGTTTTTGTGGATTTTTTGAGGCCGATCCTGACGTTTCCTGCTATTCCCTTTCCCCCCAGGAGATTTTCGGGCCGATCCTGACGTTTTTTGTGGATTTTTTGGGGCCGATCCTGACGTTTCCTGCTGTTCCCTGTCCCCCCAGGAGATTTTCGGGCCGATCCTGACGGTTTTTGTCTACCCCGACGATCGCTACCGGGAGGTGCTGGAGCTGATCGACACCACCACGCCCTACGGCCTCACGGGGGCGATCTTCGCCCAGGACAGGTGAGGCCCCAAAATCCCTCGAAATTCCCCCAAAAAATTCCCCCCCTGGAAAGGCAGCCGGGGATGCTTTTCCCCATCTGGAGCCAATCTTCCTCTCCAGAGGGGGAAAGAGCATTTCCCACCCAGCTCCTGCTGCAGGGAGGGAAAGGGACTGGTTTGAAAATGGCTTTTGAGCCCCCAAAAAACCTTTTTTTAGTGAGGAAAGTGACTGGTTTGAAAGTGACTTTTTAGCCCCCAAAAAACCCCTCTGGAGGGGACACAAATCCCACTGGAGGGGACACAAACCCCACTGGAGGGACACAAACCCCACTGGAGGGGCACAAACCCCACTGGAGGGGACACAAACCCCACTGGAGGGACACAAACCCCTCAGGAGGGACACAAACCCCACTGGAGGGGACACAAACCCCTCTGGAGGGGACACAAACCCCTCTGGAGGGGACACAAACCCCTCTGGAGGGACAGAAACTCCTTTTTGCCCCATTGTGGTGGCTGTGCAGCAGGCACAGAGCCTGGGCTGTGTGCTCAGGGCTGTCCCTGTCCCTGTCCCTGTCCAGGGAGGTGATCGAGGAGTCCCGCAGGCTGCTGCGCACGCCGCCGGCAACTTCTACATCAACGACAAATCCACGGGGGCCGTGGTGGCCCAGCAGCCCTTCGGGGGCTCCCGCATCTCAGGTGACACCAGGGCTCCTGCCCCGGCCCTCCCCAGCTCCCCTCTGGCCCTCCTTGTCCCTTGTCCTCCCTGTCCCTC
Source organism: Phylloscopus trochilus trochilus (assembly GCA_016584745.2). Taxonomy (NCBI): domain Eukaryota; kingdom Metazoa; phylum Chordata; class Aves; order Passeriformes; family Phylloscopidae; genus Phylloscopus; species Phylloscopus trochilus. The sequence continues at coordinate 1,235 of WQNJ02000107.1, forward strand.
CTTGTCCCTGTCCCTCCGTGTCCCTCCTGTCCCTCCTGTCCCTCCCATCCTCCTCATCCTTCCGTGTCCCTCTCATCCCTCCATGTCCCTCCTGTGCTCCGTGTCCTTCTGTGTCCCTGTCCTATGTCCCTCCCATCCCTGTGTCCTTCCATGTCCCTCCTTGTCCCCATCCCTGTGTCCCTCCTTGTTCCTGTCCCTCCGTGTCCTTCCCGTCCTTCCATATCCTTCCTGTCCCTGTGCATCCCTCCTGTCCCTCCATGTCCTTCCATGTCCCTCCTTGTCCCCATCCCTGTGTCCCTCCCATCTCTCTGTGTCCTTCCTGTCCCGCCTGTCCCTCTGTGTCCCTCCCATCTCTCTGTGTCCTTCCCATTCTTCCATGTCCCTCCTGTCTCTCTGCGTCCCTTCTGTTCCCCTTGTCCTTCAATGTCCCCTCCCGTCCCTCCTGTGCTTGGTGTCCCTCCGTGTCCCTCCTGTCCCTCCATGTCTCTCTCTGTCCCTCTGTGTCCCTTGTTCTGTGTTCCTCTCCTGTGCTCCCTGTCCCTTGTTTTGTGCCCCTTGTTCTCTGTCCCTCTCTGTCCCTCCTGTGCTCCCTGTCTCTCCACATCCCCATCCTCTGTGTCCCTCCTGTCCCTCTGTGTCCCTCCGTGTCCCTTGTTCTGTGTCCCCATCCTCCGTGTCCCCCTGTCCCTCTGTGTCCCTTGTTCTGTGTCCCTCCCATCCCTCTGTGTCCCTCCTGTGCTCCGTTTCCCTTATTCTGTGTCCCTCCCTGTCCCTCTCTGTCCCTCTCTGTCCCTCTGTGTCCCTTGTTCTGTGTCCCTCCTGTGCTCTGTGTCCCTTGTTTTGTGCTCTGTGTCCCCCCATGTCCCCATCCTCTGTGTCCCTCCTGTCCCTCTGTGTCCCTCCTGTGCTCCGTGTCCCCCCTCTCCCTCATGTCCCTTGTTCTGTGTCCCTTGTTCTGTGTCCCCCCCTGTCCCTCCATGTCCCTGCCACCCTTGGTGGCCTCACCAGCCCTCTCTGCTGTCCCCTGCCAGGCACCAATGACAAGCCGGGGGGTCCCCACTACCTGCTGCGCTGGACGTCCCCTCAGGCCATCAAGGAGACCCACGTGCCCCTGCGGGACTGGCGCTACGCCTACATGCAGTGACACCCCGGGGACACCCTGGGGACACCCTGGGGACACCCTGGGGACACCCTGGGGACACCTCGGGGACACCTCGGGGACACCCTGGGGACACCCTGGGGCACTCCGGGGCACCCTGGGGACACCCCGGGGCACCCTGGGGACACCCTGGGGACACCCTGGGGCACCCTGGGGACACCCTGGGGACACCCTGGGGACACCTTGGGGACACCCTGGGGACACCCTGGGGACACCCCGGGGCACCCTGGGGACACCTCGGGGACACCCCGGGGCACCCTGAGGACACCCTGGGGACACCCTGGGACACCCAGGGACACCCTGGGGACATCCTGGGGACACCCTGGAGTGACAGCTGCCACCCCTCACAGCACTTACACTACTGAGCTCTAACCCACCCCGCTTTAGGAGTTATTTAAAAAGGAAAAAAAAAGGATAAAAAACCCCCAAACCCCCAATATTTGTTATTAAATTGTAAAGCTTGGAGCTCCTCGCAGTTTCCTAGGTCACGCTGGCGCCTGGGGATGCCACGGTGGCCTCAAAGGTCTTTTCCACCCTCGGCGATGGGGTGTGAGCACGCCTAATTAGGGCAGTCGTTAATTAAGGGGCGGCTGCAGAGGCGCAGCTGTACCCCGGCTCCCTTTCCCTCCCGCTTCTCCCATCCCCGGAGCGGTTCCCTCCGCACAGGGCTGAGCAGGGAACGGAGCAGATGAGACCAGGAGGAGCCCTGGCCCTGTCCCAGGAGCCCTGGCCCTGGCCCTGGAGCCCTGGCCCTGGCCCTGGAGCCCTGGCCCTGGAGCCCTGGCCCTGGAGCCCTGGAGCCCTGGCCCTGGAGCCCTGGAGCCCTGGCCCTGGAGCCCTAGCCCTGGAGCCCTGGCCCTGGCCCTGGAGCCCTGGCCCTGGAGCCCTGGCCGTGTCCCAGGCCTGGCCCTGGAGCCCTGTCCCAGGAGCCCTGGCCCTGGCCCTGGCCCTGGAGCCCTGGCCCTGTCCCAGGAGCCCTGGCCCTGGCCCTAGCCCTGGAGCCCTTGCCCTGGCCTTGTCACTGAGCCGTGTCCCCTCCCTGTGTCCCCAGCAGCCCAAATCCCTGCATCTGCAGCTCCTCCTGCGCTGGGGAGCCAGGCTGGCTGTACCCCCTGAGCTGGGATTTCTGCTCACCCCTGAGCCCCTCAGACCCCTGAGCTGGGATTCCTGCCCACCCTTGATCTGGGCTTTCTGCTCACCCCCTGAGCTGGGCTTTGTGCTCACCCCTGAGCTGGGATTCCTGCTCACCCCTGAGCCCCTCAGACTCCTGAGCTGGAATTCCTGCCCGCCCCTGAGCTGGGATTTCTGCTCACACTTGAGCTGGACTTTCTGCCCACCTTTGAGCTGGGATTTTTACCCACCCCTGAGCTGGGTTTTCTGCCCACCCTTGAGCCCCCTCAGACCCCTGAGCCCCCTCAGACCCCCGAGCTGGGATTCCTGCCCACCCTTGAGCTGGGTTTTCTGCCCACCCCTGAGCTGGGACTCCTGCTCAGCCCTGAGCCCCTCAGACCCCACAGGGGCTGGGAGGGGAGCTGGGCAGTGGGAGCCTGTTGCCAGGAGAGAGCAGAAGGGGACAGAAATGAGCTCCAGTGCCTCATTCCATCATTCCAGCCTCATCCCATCCCTCAGAGGGACCCCCCGCTGGGCTGGGGCCGCGGAGCTCCGGCACCCCTGGGTGCCCTGGGTGCCGCTCCTGGGGACGAGGCCGGGCCGGCCCCAGGAGCTGCCCCACAGCCCCATGAGGGCCATAAACCCGGAGTTAAACCAGGGGTTAAACCAGGCCTTAAATGGGGCCTGAAACCGGGAGTTAAACCAGGGGGTTAAACCAGGCCTTAAATGGGGCCTGAAACCGGGAGTTAAACCAGGGCTTAAACCAGGCCTTAAATGGGGCCTGAAACCGGGAGTTAAACCAGGGGTTAAACCAGGCCTTAAATGGGGCCTGAAACCGGGAGTTAAACCAGGCCAGGCCTTAAAAAAAAACCAGGACTTAAACCAGGCCTTAAATGGGGCCTTAAACTGGGAGTTAAACCAGGGGTTAAACCAGGCCTTAAATGAGGAGTTAAACCAGGCCTTAAACCAAACCAGGCCTTAAACCAGGCCAGGCCTTAAATGAGGAGTTAAATCAGGCCTTAAACTGGGAGTTAAACCAGGCCAGGCCTTAAAAAAACCCAGGAGTTAAATAAGGTCTTAAACCAAACCAGGCCTTAAACCAGGAGTTAAACCAGGCCTTAAGCCAGGGGTTAAACCAGGCCTTAAACCAGGCCAGGCCTTAAAGGAGGAGTTAAACCAGGAGTGAAATCAGGCTTTAAACCAGTCCTTAAACCAAACCAGGAGTTAAATCAGGCCTTAAAACAAAATAGGCCTTCAAGCAGGAGTTAAACCAGGCCTTAAAGGAGGAGTTAAACAAGGAGTTAAACCAGGAGTTAGACCAGGCCTTAAAGCAGGAGTCAAAGCAGGATTTAGACCAGACTTTGAAGCAGAAGTCAAAGCAGGATTTAGGCCAGGCTTTAAAGCAGGAGTCAAAGCAGGATTTAGGCCAGGCTTTAAAGCAGGAGTCAAAGCAGGATTTAGACCAGGCTTTAAAACAAGAGTCAAACCAGGAGTTAGACCAGGCTTTAAAGCAAGGGTCAAACCAGGAGTTAGACCAGGCTTTAAAAGAGGAGTCAAAGCAGGATTTAGGCCAGGCTTTAAAAGAGGAGTCAAAGCAGGAGTTAAACCAGGCTTTAAAACAGGAGTCAAAGCAGGAGTTAGACCAGGCTTTAAGCCAGGAGTCAAAGCAGGATTTAGGCCAGGCTTTAAAAGAGGAGTGAAACCAGGAGTTAAACCAGGCTTTAAGCCAGGAGTCAAAGCAGGATTTAGGCCAGGCTTTAGCCAGGCCTGACCCCGGTGCCCCCCTGGCCAGGGCTGGGAGCTGCAGGATCCCAGCAGGAGCAGGGATCCCCTGCCTGCTCCAGGCTCAGCTCTCATTCACAAGCGCGTGGTTAATTAGTGCCCAATTAACAGGGTGGCTGGAGCCCTGCCGGGGGTTGGTGGCCCTGACCTTGTGCGGGGCGGGGAGGAGGGGCTGCAGTTCCCGCGGAGCCTGGCTCAGCTAGAAAAACCTGCAATAAATTAAAACAATGTGCAGTGCTGTCCCAGCCTCGTGGCGTTGTTTTTGTGAATTGTTTCTTTGGGAACCTTTATCTATGTATTAATAATTTTATCTATTAACCCTAAAATCAACCCAGCTTTAAATTTTCTGCTGAAAGGAAAATTTCCTGCCTCTCTCTCCCCTGCTTGGGAGGGCATGAGGGAGCCCAGCTCTACCCCAAATCCACCCCAAAGCCCTGGCAGAGACAGAAAACCCCACACCCTGGGAGGGAGGAGAGCACCCCAAATCCCCAACAGGCAGGAGAGAACCCCAAACCCCCACAGGGAGAAGAGAGAGCCCCAAAGCCCAGCAGGGAGGAGAGAGAACTCCAAACCCACCCCAAACCTCTGCAGGGAGGAGAGAGAGCCCAAAACCCACCCCAAACCCGCCCCAAACCCCAGCAGGGACAGAAAACCCCACACCCTGGGAGGGAGAGCACCCCAAAGCCCCAACAGGCAGGGGAGAAACCCAAACCCACCCCAAACCTCTACAGGGAGAAGAGAGAGCCCCAAACCCACCCCAAAACCCAGCAGGGAGAGAGAGAACCCCAAACCCACCCCAAAACCCAGCAGGGAGGAGAAAGAGCCCCAAACCTGCCCCAAACACCCCCCAAACCTGCCCCAAACCCCAGCAGGGAGAGAGAGAACCTCAAACCCCAGCAGGGAGGAGAGAGAGCCCCAAACCCACCCTAAACCCCAGCAGGGAGGAGAGAGAGCCCCAAACCCACCCCAAACCCCTGCAGGGAGGAGAGAGAACCCCAAACCCACCTAAACCCCACAGGGAGGAGAGAGAGCCCCAAACCTGCCCCAAACCCACCCTAAACCCCACAGGGAGGAGAGAGAGCCCCAAACCTGCCCAAACCCACCCTAAACCCCACAGGGAGGAGAGAGAGCCCAAACCCACCCCAAACCCCCAGCAGGAAGAGAGAGAGAACCCCAAACCCCTGCAAGGAGCAGAAAGAGCCCCAAACCCGCCCCAAACCCCACAGAGAGGAGAGATCCCCCCCGTCCCCGGGTGCCGGGATTGTCCCCAAACGGTCCCCGCGGTGGGAGAACAGCGCTGTCCCCTCCATCCCAGCCACCTCCCGCCCCCCAGTTTGGGATGAGCCCCTCCGGAGCTCCTCCAAGGCCGCTCCCGACCCCTCCCAGCCTGGCCGGGGCTCGTTCCGATCCCCCCAAGGGCTCAGCCTCGCCCCCCTGGCCGGGCAGTCCCGGCCCCGAGCCCCCCCGGCCCCCCAGCCCCTGCCCCCGGCTCCCGCCTTTCACGCCTCGAGGCCGGAGCGCCAAGCGGATTTTTTTTGAGCCTTAACTCTGAATTTCATGGCTTTTGTGGCTCCCGGTCAGGCCCCTAATGCCATTTGAACGTTGGCTTTTCCCGGAGCCGATAAACACCCGGGAAGGTGCGGGGAGAGAGAGCGGGGAGGTTCCTGCTCTGCGGCATCCCCGCTCCGCCGCTCCTGGGGTGGGGAAAAGGGGGCTGGGGAGGGCTCGGGGGGCTCCGGGGGGCCCCGGAGAGGGGCAGCAGCAGGTCCGGGGGGCTCCGGGTGACCCCAGCGAGGGGCAGGGGCAGGTCCGGGGGGCAACAGCAGGTCCGGGGGGCTCTGTGTGACCCCAGCCAAGGGCAGCAGCAGGTCTGGGGGGCTCTGGGGCAGGAGCAGGTCCGGGGGGCTCTGGGGCAGCAGCACCAGGTCCCGGGGTGACCCCGGCGAGGGGCAGCAGCGGGTCCGGGGGACAGCAGCAGGTCTGGGGGGCTCTGGAGCAGCAGCAGGTCCGGGGGGCTCTGTGTGACCTCAGGGAGGGGCAGGAGCAGGTCCGGGGGGCAGCAGCGAGTCCGGGGGGCTCTGTGTGACCCCAGCCAAGGGCAGCAGCAGGTCTGGGGGGCTCTGGGGCAGGAGCAGGTCCGGGGGGCTCTGGGGCAGCAGCACCAGGTCCCGGGGTGACCCCGGCGAGGGGCAGCAGCGGGTCCGGGGGACAGCAGCAGGTCTGGGGGGCTCTGGAGCAGCAGCAGGTCCGGGGGGCTCTGTGTGACCTCAGGGAGGGGCAGGAGCAGGTCCGGGGGGCAGCAGCGAGTCCGGGGGGCTCTGGGGCAGGAGCAGGTCCGGGGGGTTCTGTGTGACCCCAGCCAGGGGCAGCAGCAGCTCCGGGGAGTCTGTGTGACCCCAGGGAGGGGCAGCACAAGGTCCGGGGGGCTCAGGGGCAGGAGCAGGTCCGGGGGGCTCCAGGTGACCCCAGCGAGGGGCAGCACCAGGTCCGGGGGGCTCCAGGTGACCCCAGCGAGGGGCAGCACCAGGTCCGGGGGGCTCTGTGTGACCCCAGGGAGGGGCAGGGGCAGGTCCGGGGGGCTCTGTGTGACCCCAGCCAGGGGCAGCAGTGGGTCCGGAGCGCCCCGGTACCGCTCCCGTCCCGTTCCCCGGCTCTCAGCGCTCCCGGGCGCATCCCGGAGCCGGGAGCTGAGCCAGGCTCCGGCTGGGCAGGGATGGATTTTCCCTGGGTAAGCCCCCGGGCTCCATCTGCTTCCAGTCAGGGGATAACTGACCGATCCAGGAGCGGCCGGGCAGAGCCAGGGAAGGATCCCGAACGCTGCCTGGCCATCCCAGGATAACGGGAACACTCAGGGAGAGGGACAGGCCGGAGCCCTGGGGGATGGAGAGAGGAACCGAGGCGGGTGGAGCTGGGAATCCGTGTGGGATGAGCTGGGATCTGTCTGGGATGGGCTGGGATCCGTGTGGGATGGGCTGGGATCTGTCTGGGATGAGCTGGGGTCTGTCTGGGATGGGCTGGGATCTGTCTGGGATGAGCTGGGGTCTGTGTGGGATGGGCTGGGGTCTGTGTGGATGAGCTGGGATCTGTCTGGGATGGGCTGGGATCCGTGTGGGATGGGCTGGGGTCTGTGTGGGATGGGCTGGGATCTGTCTGGGATGGGCTGGGATCTGTGTGGGATGGGCTGGGATCTGTGCGGGATGAGCTGGGATCTGTGTGGGATGGGCTGGGGTCTGTGTGGGATGAGCTGGGATCTGTCTGGATGGGCTGGGATCTGTCTGGGATGAGCTGGGATCTGTCTGGGATGAGCTGGGATCTGTGTGGGATGGGCTTGGATAGGAGGAGGAGGAGGCTCTGCCCAGGGGGAGCAGCACAGGAACAGCTCTGGAACTGAGCAGGGAAACTTCTGCTCCCTGGGCCATTTAAAAATTAAACAAAACCTAAAAAAAAATTTAAAAAAAAACCCAAACCAAAACCCCAAAACAAACAAGCAAACAACCCCCCCCCCAAAAAAAAAAAAAAACCCAAAAAAAAACCCCCACCCACAAAAAACAAACCAAAACACAAAACAAAACAAAAAAACCCAAAACCCAGCCAAAACCAAAATCAAAAACAACAAAAAACCCCCTCAAAAACCCCCCGAACACAATCAACCCCCATCTCCCGCCCCCCCAAAAAAAAGCCTTTAAAATTACATTTAAATTTAATTTTTATTTTTACATTTTAAGTTCAAATCGCCCTGATTGCCTCAAAAAGAGACAACGACCACCAGGGTGTTCTGCCCTGACACTGCTCAAACAGCGTTCACCTGTTTGGCTTTTTTTAAAATCCGTTTTTCCAAGGAAAGTTTTAACTTTTAAGCTGAACAGCTTTGACCAGATTGGCTTTTTTTTAAAAAAAATTATTTTTTTCAAGGAAAGGTTTAACTTGAACAGCGTTCACTAGTTTGGCTTTTTTTTTTTTTTTCTTTAAATTCTTTTCTTTCAAGGAAAGTTTTACCTTGAACAGCGTTCACCAATTCGTTTTTTTTTTTTTTTTAATATCTTTTTTTTCAAGGAAAGGTTTAAGGGGAACCCCTGGAATTCCCCCCACTGGCAGCTCAGGGACCACCCCGAGCCCAGGACATGGAAACAGAACCACGGGGGGGTTCTTTGGCTCCAGAAATGAGCTCCAAACCCCCGCCCTGGGCAGCAGCAGGAGCACCCAGAGGGAAGCTGGCCCCAAATCCGCTTTTTTTGGGGGGGAAATCTCGGTGCTTTGGGGCTCCCCGGGGTCCCTGCAAAGCCCCCCCCGGTGCCAGCAGCGCCGTCCTGCGTGTGCAGCCCGGTGAAATCACCCCCACCCCACAAACTGCACGTCCCGGGCTCCCTCTTTTCCCAGCCTGCCCGGTTTCCTGCTAACCTGGATCCCACAGCCCCACGGGCTGGGGTTTGCCCGGTGCTGGTGCCGTGGGGTGCTGGGGGGCAGTTCCCAGCTCTGGGCAGGGTGGGTTTCCTCTGGTTTCCCCAAGCAGAGGCTGGAAAAATCTCCCGATGCAGGTGGTGAGAGGGTGCGGGATGGAGGGAATGCGGGATTAAAGGGAATATCCCGCGGGATAAAGGGAATATCCGGCGGGATGCAGCTCCCGCAGCACCCCCAGGGGCTCACGGAGTGAGATCCCATCCCCCCCCAAGAAACTCTCCTCTCCTTTCCTTTCCTTTCCTTTCCTTTCCTTTCCTTTCCTTTCCTTTCCTTTCCTTTCCTTTCCTTTCCTTTCCTTTCCTTTCCTTTCCTTTCCTTTTCCTTTCCTTTCCTTTCCTTTCCTTTCCTTTCCTTTCCTTTCCTTTCCTTTCCTCCTTTCCTTTCCTTTCCTTTCCTTTCCTCTTCCTTTCCTCTCCTCTCCTTTCCTCTCCTCTCCTTTCCTCTCCTCCCCTCCCCTCCCCCCCCTCCCCCTCCCCTCCCCCTCCCCCTCCCCTCCCCTCCCCTCCCCTCCCCCTCCCCTCCCCCTCCCCTCCCCTCCCCTCCCCTCCCCTCCCCTCCCCTCCCCTCCCCTCCCCTCCCCTCCCCCCTTCCCCTCCAGGCAGGGATTTTTGGGAAAGTCCCTTCCCGTTTTTTCCCGTTTTTTTTTTTTTTTGGTTTTTTTTTTTTCCCTAATTTTTTTTTTTTTTCTCCCTCTGGCCGTTTCTGCCCGGGCCTTCCTCCTCCTCGGTCCCTGGGGCGCTCGGGGGCTTTGGGGGAGCGGAGAATCCCGCGGGGGCTGCGGGCAGCAGGGGTTTGCAGTGCGGGGAGCCAGCGGCAGGTGGGGATCTGCATCCCGCTCCCCGCAGGGAAACCGGGAGCAGCAGAGAGGCCGGGATGGCTCCTCCAGGGGGGCTTGGGCCGGGAGCTGGTGGGCAGCAGGGCTGGGGGGAGGAGGAGGAGGAGGAGGAGGAGGAGGAGGAGGAGGAGGTGGTGCCATGGGGCCGGGCCGGGTTCGAGCCTCGGGGGAAGAAAGGGAAGAGCGGCATCTTCCTCATCTTCCCCATCATCCTCACCCTCCTCACCCTCCCCATCCTCCCCATCCTCATCCTCCCCATCCTCCTCATCCTCAGTGCTTTTCCCTGGGAGCCCCTTTCACCCCGCCGGGGGCTCTCTGCCCCCCCAGCCCCTCTCCTTGGGGGGGTTCTCCCCTAAATCCCCTCCAGCCCTTCAGCCCTGGGGCCAGATTTTCCCACAGGGAGGAAAGCGGGAAAGGAAGGGGAGGGGGTTTGAGGGCCTCGCCCCTGCTCCACAAACAAACCGGGGGGTTAAGAGCAAGGGCCTGCAGTCCCCTGCCCCAACAAAAAAACAAAACAAAACAAAACAAAAAACCCAAAAACCTGCGAAATTACGGAGAGGCTTCTAATATTTAACATTTTTTGTTAAAGCCCCAGGTCCCGGAGTCATGAGAATTCGGCAGGATGTGTCAGCTCCCAGCTAAAACAAATAAAGAGGGGATTCGGGCAGAGCGGCGAGGAGGCGTGACCCCACCTCGGGGCAGGGGGAAATAAAGGGGCTGGGGGGCAGGAGAGCCCCCCGAACACCCCGGGACTCCTTCACCCCACCCAGCCGCTCACCGCGGGCACTGGGGGTGCAGCATCCCTGCGGAGAGAGAGCGCCGGGATCCCTTCCTGCCGGGATCCCTTCCTGCCGGGATCCCCTCCTGCCGGGATCCCCTCCTGCCGGGATCCCCTCCTGCCGGGATCCCTTCCAGCCGGGATCCCTTCCTGCCGGGATCCCTTCCTGCCGGGCTCGGAGCGCCGGCAGGGCTGAGCAGCAGAGCCGAGCTTTTCCCGGGAAGGGCTGCTCGCGGAGCCGGATTCCTTCGGAGCCAGCCTGCCCCAGAGGATGGGGAACAACAGGTGAAGGCGGCTCCGGCCCCCCCGGCTCCGCGGGGAACCCCCCAGGACATAGATCACTCGCCCAGCACACATAAATCACTCGCCCAGCACGTAAATCACTCGCCGCTGGCTCGGCAGGCGGAGCGGGAGGCTCCGGGGTGGTTTTGGGGTTGGGGGAGCAGTTCTGCCCCTGCCCGGGGGCTCCTCCGCGGCCTCCGCCCGCTCCCGCTGCGGCCCCGCCGGGCCCGGCACGGAGAGCGGCGGAACCGCCCGGGGCAGCCCCGACCCGCGGGGTGGGAGCCCGGAGGATCGGAGCTGATCCAGTCCGTGCTGAGCCGAGCAAAGGGATGGATCCTGGGCCGTGCGCAGGGATGGATCCTGCTCCAGGCACAGGGATGGATCCTGGGCTGTGCACAGGGATGGATCCTGGGCCAGGCACCCTTTGAATGGATCCTGGGCCAGGGTGGGCAGGGGGAGCTCCAGCTCTTTGGCCCCTGGGGGTGGACACCATCCTGAGGACAGCAGTGCCCCCAAATGCTACATCATCATTCTCTTCACCCTCCTCATCCTCCTCATCCTCCTCACCCTCCCCATCCTCCCCATCCTCCCCATCCTCCTCATCCTCCTCACCCTCCCCATCCTCCCCACCCTCCCCATCCTCACTGCTTTTCCCTGGGAGCCCCTTTCACCACGCCGGGGGCTCTCTGCCCCCCCAGCCCCTCTCCGGGGGGGTTCTCCCCTAAATCTGCTCCCGTCCCTACAGCCCAACCTCCCTCCCCTCCCCTCCCCCCCCAGCCCCCACCCCGCTCCCCCTCCCCAGCCCCGGCTGGGCTGTTTAAAATGTATCAGCGCTTCCATCTCAGCTGCTGCTTTCCATCCCTCAGCGATAAGGGATCTGCGCTCACAGCGCCCGGGGAGCGCTCCGCTCCGCTCCTTCCCGCGGATATTCCACCCCCCCCGCCCCCGGGGCCGATTTTCCGCATCATCCCAGCGGCAGCCCCGCTCTGCCCTTGGGTTTTTTTTGTGCCGGATTTTTTTCCTCCCCCCAGCCCGCCCCGTTCGGTTCTTTGCCCCGGCTCTGGCGGATCCGAGATCACAAACCTGACATTTCGGCGGCTGTGCCGCAGTGCCGGGCGGGCAGAGCTGCCGGGGACAATCGATTCTCCCCGCTCCGGCTGCCGGTGCCGCCCGGAACATTCAATCCACGTGAGAGCAGCGCTCCCCGCAGCTCCCCGAGCGCTTCTCACCCGCGCTCGGGAGAAATGGGGCGGGAAAAAAACGGGAAAGGGGGCCCGGAGCCGGGCAGGGACATCGGGGAAGGGAAGGGAAGGGAAGGGAAGGGAAGGGAAGGGAAGGGAAGGGAAGGGAAGGGAAGGGAAGGGAAGGGAAGGGAAGGGAAGGGAAGGGAAGGGAAGGGAGCAGCCCAGAGCAGGGAAAGCCGCTGCCCTCTGTGTGGCCCAACTGGGCTCTGCTGGGATGGCAAACTGGGACCAGTCTGCTCCTCCAGTGCCACACCCGCAGCCCAGAGAGGGGCGATAATTCTGGACAATGGGATCCCAGCCCGGTGCCTGGGGAGGGATGGGTGGAACCCGGGGGCCCGTAGGCAGCCGGGATAATTGGGGTTTGGGGCTACCAGAGAGACTCGCTGGGTCCCAAACCCCTCGAGCTCCAGAGGACGCAGCCCAGCCCTCAGGGGAGGCTCGGGGTGGCTGCAGCGGGTGCACCCAGAGGTGATCCCAGAGGGATTCCAAACCCTGCCCTGCAGCAATCCCTCCCCGGGCCGGGCGGCCTTGGATCCCTGCGGGGATGGGGAAGCTGACGCGCAGCACCGGCAGCGAGCCGGGGAAGGGGCTGAAGGCTCTGCCAGCAGCAGGGACACAGCTGGGATCGCCATTCCCCCGGGAAAGTGCTGGGATGGGAGCTCTGGGAGCTCTGGGAGCTCTGGGAAGGGCTCGGAGCTGGAAAGCCGGGGGGTGACATCTCCGTGCGCTGGCACACCTCAGTCCCTGCCTCGCTCCGCACCCTCGGGGCCCCGCCTGGAGCAGCTGCGGGGGCGGCGCGGGGCTCCGACCCCACCCCGGCTCCCTGGTGAGGAAAGGCGGTGACGGCCGTGCCCCAGGAATGCGGCCCCCGGTCCCGGCTGGCCCCGGCTGGCCCCGACCCCCGCTGGCAGCGCGATGTGCCGGGACAGCTGTGCCCGAGCCCGGTGACATCACCCCCGGCTGGGGAGCGCTGCCTCGGCCCCGGGGCTCCATCTCCAGGGACAGAGAGAGGGGAGAAAGGAGCCCGCGCTGCCCTTTAACCCTCGGCTTGCCGGCAGGTGCGGGCAGCGCTGGCTGCTCCCGAGGAGGAGAGCGGAGGGGGGCGATTCCCCGCACAGGAATCGCGGGTGCTGGGATAAAGGCGTGACCCCGGTGGAGGAGGCGCGCGGGGAGGAATGTGGAGCCGATGATAACGTGAAGGCCGCCGTCGTTCGTTCTTTTAATCCTTTTTTTTTTTTTTTTTTTTTTTTTTTTAATTTTCATTCATACTATCAAATAATTAACTATCATTCCCTACATTTAACCAAACAATTCCATCAATCACCTGTCGCATGTAACCACCCCCCGCCCCCCCAATCCTCCAAACCATTTACAGCCCAACCACCTGCTAAACACGCATTAACCAACCCTAAAACCCACCCCGTCCTCAGAGGGAAAGGAATTAAACCTTCCCAAAGTCGGCATTTTTAACCGAACTACCCTCTGACCCCCTCCCCTCAACAGCCCCCCCAGGTAACCCCCGCACAAGGGGCTACAAACAAAGCCAGCAAACAACCCTCGGGCGCAGAGAGGATCCAGCCGGGAACAGCCGCGGTGTTCCCCCCTCCAGCTGCCCCCAAAATCCAGCTGCGGGCTCTGGTTTCTCAGCCCCCCAGCTCTCCGCTGGTGCCTCCAGCCGGGGAATGCCAGGAGACGGAGGGAGGGGTGGGCTGGGAGGGGTGGGAGGCAGCTCCAGCTGGGTGCAGGCGGAGGGGGAGAGCCCCGGGGGGAGGGGCTCCTGCTGCCCTCGGCTCCTCTCCCCCTGCAGCTCTGCCCGCTGCTCGGGGGGGTTTCAGACCAATAAAGGGCAAAACCCAGCCCGGGGTGGCTCGGTGGTGCCCAGGGGAGGCTGTCGGTGCCCTGTGGCAGCAGCCCCTGCTCCACCCGGCAGCGAATTCCTCCCCGGGGGTGGCACGGCTGCGGCTCTGCAGCTGGGTTTGTTAGGAAGGGCTTGGTTAGACTGGGCTCCGAGGGGCCGCGGCCCGTGTGGGGGCCTGGGGTGGAGCTGGGATGGTCCTGGGGTGGAGTTGGGATCGTCCTAGGGTGGCACTGGGATCGTCCTGGGATGGTCCTGGGGTGGAGCTGGGGTGGAGCTGGGATCGTTCTGGGGTGGCACTGGGATCATCCTGGGATCGTCCTGGGGTGGAGCTGGGGTGGTCCTGGGGTGAAGCTGGGGTGGAGCTGGGATTGTCCTGGGGTGGGGCTGGGGTCATGCTGGGATGGCACTGGGATCATCTTGCGGTGGAGCCCGGATGGCACTGGGGTGGTCCTGGGGTGGCACTGGGATTGTCCTGGGGTGGTCCTGGGGTGGCACTGGGATGGTCCTGGGGTGGCCCTGGGATGGTCCTGGGGTGGAGCTGGGATGGTCCTGGGGTGGCCCTGGGGTGGCAGCTGGGGCAGCCCAAAGGTGCCGCCTGCCGAGTGCGGTGAGGAGGATTCAGAAACCACAGAGCCGTGGAATGGTTTGGGACAGAGGGAGCTCAAATCCCACCCAGGGCCACCCGCAGCCATGGGCAGGGACACCTCCCAGGGTTGTCCCAGGGTGCCCCCAGCCCCGTCCAGCCCAGCCTTGGGCACTGCCTGGGGTCTGGGGGCAGCCACAGCTGCTCTGTCAGCGCCTCCCACAACCCCAAACCTCCCCCTGAGCTGTTGCTGCCCCGAAATCCCAGCCCGGGGTGGTGTCTGAGCCCCCAGCAGGCGCTGCTCCCCCAGGGACCCTTTCCCCTCCATCCCCAGCTGGAAAGGGCTGGGATGGGGATAACTGGGATGGGATGGGGAGAAATGGGATAGGGATAACTGGGATGGGGATAACTGGGATGGGATGGGGATAACTGGGATGGGATGGGGAGAACTGGGATGGGGAGAACTGGGATGGGATGGGGAGAACTGGGATGGGGAGAACTGGGATGGGCATGGCTGCACCCAGCTTTGCTGCTGGACTGTCGAGGGGGGATTGGGCTGGGTGGGATGGGATGGGATAATGGGATGGGATCCATGGGATCCATGGGATGGGGTGGGATGAGGTGGGATGGGATGGGATTGATGGGATGGGATGGGATCAATGCAACGAGATCCATGGGATGGGATGGGATGGGATGGGATGGCATGGGATGGGACAATGGGATGGGATAATGGGATGGGATGGGTTGGGATAGGATGGGATTGATGGGATGGGACAATGGAATGAGATGGGATGGGATGGGATAGGACAATGGGATGGGATGGGATGGGATGGGATGGGATGGGATGGGATGGGATGGGATGGGATGGGATGGGATGGGATGTCAGCCCTTGAGAACAGGATCCCCCCGGGCCGCTCCACCTGATGTTTCCCCCGGCCCCACCAATCCGGGTGGAACCCAAGCCGGGCGGGGCAGTGCCTGCTCGGTTCCCTGGCAGGGGTTTAACCCCTTGTCAGCATCCCTGGAGCGGCCCCAGCCCCCCCTGCTCCTGGGGTTTAACCCCTTGTGAGGGTCCCTGGAGCCCCGGTAAATCCTGGGATTCCCCCTCCTCTGGCCTGTGCCTGTGAAGCTCTGCACAGCTGACAGAGCAGCTCCTTCCCACAGCATTCCCAGCCCACATCCCTCAAAATCCGCTGGAAACAGAAATCCCAAACCAGCAGATCTGCTGCTTCCCCCCCACCCCACCCCCAGCCTGCTGCAGGGCCCGGGATATTCCTAGGATGCTGACTTTGGAATGCTGTGGCATAGGACAGGCATTTGTCACAATTCCACACCAAAGAACGACACCCACACCCTGAGGTGTCCAAGGCAAAAAAGAGAAAGTTCATTTACAGACCTCGACATTTATGGAATTCCAGCAGTGACCATGGATTGGAGGAGGAAAATTGTCCTCTCCAACCACACTGGGCAGCCCCACAGCCCATCCATTCTCTCCTCCTTCTGAGGAGAATGTAAACACGCAAGGACAGGTACAACAACAATGGGTTGTTGATGTGAAAATCTGAGAGAGACTCCATTGCAAAAGGTCAATACAGAAAGCTGAAGGAGAACTTTAGAAAAACTTTAGAAAAAACAGAGGAGAACAGAGAAAACCCAGGGCAGCAAGGAGGTTTTGTCTTTGTGTCACCGATGGAATTGCTCTGTGTGGAACAGGGTAAAAGGGAGACACATCCCAAACACAGAGGAGTCGTTCTCAGACCCTGTAGTTGGGCTCTGTGCGTCACAATCCGACACCAATGAACGACACTCACACACTGGGGTGTCCAAGGCAAAAAAGAGCAAGTTTATTTACAGAACTCGACATTTATAGAATTCCAGCAGTGACCATGGATTGGAGGAAGAAAATTGTCCTCTCCAACCACACTGGGCAACCCCACAGCCCATCCGATCTCTCCTCCTCCAGAATGGAAGGCAAAACAATCATTGTTTGCATGAAAAGCGTGTGAGAAACTCCATCAAAAAAATAAAACCTCAGAGGGCTGAAACAGAACTTTAGGAAAACAGAGAAGAACAAAGCAACAGAGGAGCAGAGACTGAGCACGGAAGGCAGAAAGAGGGAGGTCAAATCCTCCCCGAAATCCTCCCCTTTCCCGCAGGTTCTGTCCCTAAAACAAGGATCCTTTTCCCAGCCGGGGCGCTTTGGGCCCCTCGGAGGACGCGGGGCGCCCACCCAGCTGCGATCCCGGCCCTCGGGAGCTGCTCCCTTTGCCACTCCCGGACCGAACCCAGGCCCCGCCGGCTCCCAGCGCCCCTCGGCCCCTCCCTCTCCCCCGAGGATGAGGAGGGGGTGATTTGGGCCCGCGGGGAGGGCGATAATTCCCCGCTAACACCTGCATTTACCGCCCGCGCCGCCTCCCCGCGCTGTCAGCTCCTGTTAGCGGCGCTGACAGCTCCCCGAGGCTCCCGCCGCCCTTCTCCCCGAGCTGGGCAATGTGGGGAGCAGCTGCTGCCCGGGAAGGTCTCATCTTTCCGCGCTGCAGCCGGGGAGAGCCCGCCTGGAACCTTCCCCGGCTCCCGCTTTCATCGGGAAGGCGGCGGCTTTGGCAGCGCTTCAGTCCCGGCTGCGGCTCCCATCCCATCCCATCCCAGTTATCTCATCCCATCCCATTATCCCATTCACAGCCTGGGAAAGGATTCCGGGCTCCGGTTTTCCCTCAGAGGGATGAAATCCAAGCGGCCGCAGCTCCGGTTCCCCCCCTGCCAGCTCCTCCCGCACCTTTTCCACTCCACACCCCGCGCTTTTCCAAACTCAGAGCTCTCCTGGAAAACCCAGAGCTCATCCCCACTCCCCTTGGGAACAGCAGGTCACCCATCCCATCCCAGTCACCCATGCCATGCCATGCCATCCCATTGATCCCATCCCATTGATCCCATCCCATTGATCCCATCCCATCCCCATCCCATCCCATCCCATGGATCCCGTCTCATCCCATGGATCCCATCCTATCCCATGGATCCCATCCCATCCCATGGATCCCATCCCATCCCATCCCATTGATCCCATCGCATCCCATGGATCCCATCCCATCTAAAGGATCCCATCCCATTGATCCCATCCTGTCCCACGGGTCCCATCCCATCCCATCCCATCCCATCCCATCCCATCCCATCCCATCCCATTATCCCATGGATCCCATCCCATCCCAGGAGCTGCTCTCCCCAGAGCAATTCCCCTCTTCCCTCCCCAGCGCCCAATTTCTGGGCACAGCAATTCCAGCCATTCCCAGGCACTCCCTGACGTTGCTCCCTCCTTTTCCCACTCCCTGCTTGGTGTGGGATCATTCCCTGAGCTTTTCCAGCTCCCAGGCACAGACCCCAGCGGAGGAACCTGCCAGGGAAGGATGAGCTCCTCCTTCATCCTGCAGCTGGGAGCGCTGCCGATCCCAGAGCGGGAATTCTGATCCCAAGGGGTTCCAAGGATTCCCGACTCACATTCCCATCCTGGGTTTATAGAGGGGGAATCTGATCCCGAAGGGATTCCACAGATTCCCATCCTGTGCTTATAGAGGGAGAATTCTGATCCCAAGGGGTTCCACAGATTCCCATTCCTGTTGGATAGAGGGGGAATTCTGATCCCAAGGGGTTCCAAGGATTCCCAGCCCAGATTCCCATCCTGGGTTTATAGAGGGGGAATTCAGATCCAAAGGGGTTCCAAGGATTTCCAGCTCAGACTCCCATTGCTGCTGGACAGAGGGGGAATTCTGATCCCAAGGGGTTCTGCAGATTCCCATCCCTGTTGGACAGAGAGGGAATTCTGATCCCAAGGGGTTCCAAGGATTCCCATTCCTGTTGGATGGAGGGGGAATTCAGATCCCAAGGGGTTCCAAGGATTCCCATTCCTGTTGGATGGAGGGGGAATTCTGATCCCAAGGGGTTCCAAGGATTCCCAAGCCAAATTCCCATCCTGGGTTTATAGAGTGGGAATTCAGATCCCAAGGGGTCCCGCAGATTCCCATCCCTGTTGGATAGAGTGGGAATTCAGATCCCAAGGGGTCCCGCAGATTCCCATCCCTGTTGGATAGAGTGGGAATTCAGATCCCAGGGGGTCCCGCAGATTCCCATCCCTGTTGGATAGAGTGGGAATTCGGATCCCAAGGGGTCCTGCAGATTCCCAGCCCAGCAGAGTGGGCAGAATTCCCGCAGCTCCCTGGGATCGCGGTTCCGGGGAGTTTCTCCCGGTGTCACCAGGAGGAGCTCCCCGTCCCCACAAACGGCAGCCGAGGATTCCCAGCGGATCTCTCCCTGTTTGGCGGGGAATGTTTGGCACCAGGGCCGGCGGGGGATGCAGAACCGGTCCCGGGGGTGGCTGAGCCGGCAGGGAGCCCCTGGGAATTCCGGTCAGCACCTGGGGCTGGACCCTCCCTGCGGGATCAGCCTCCGGTGGGAATCAGCCCGGCAGGGAGAGGACCCGGCTGTGTCCGGGGGCCACTGGGACTCCACAGAACGTTCCAGAATGGCAGCGGGGACAGTTCACTCCCGGTTTGTGATGGAGAAGGTGCAGGCAGGAAATTATTATTATATTTATATTTATATTTATATTTATATTTATATTTATATTTATATTTATATTTATATTTATATTTATATTTATTATATTATATATTTATATAGACTATATTCTTTTTTATAATATCTTATATATTATTTTCATTATTATATATTGATTTATTATTAATAACAATAATATATTATTTAGTATATTATATATTTATATATAATATATTGTATTTTTGTACCTTATAGCTTATATCTTACATCTTAAATTATTATTATATATTAAATTATTGTTATTATTATCAACATCATTGTTATTATTGTTATTGTTATAGTTAATAATAATAATAATAATAATAATATTTTATGGGAATAAAACCTCTCTCTGTTGGTGTTTCTGCCCAGGAGTTTCCTGGCATCAGGGAGGAAGCGCGGGTGCATCCCAGAGGGGTGACAGCCCAGCGTTTGGGAATCACGGAATCACCCTGGAATCGTTTGGGTGGGAAGGGACCTCAAAGCCCATCCAGTGCCACCCCCTGCCGTGGGCAGGGACACCTCCCGCTGTCCCAGGCTGCTCCAAGCCCTGTCCAGCCTGGCCCTGGGCACTGCCAGGGATCCAGGGGCAGCCACAGCCACAGCCAGGGAACAATTCCTGCCCAGGATCCCACCCCACCCTGCCCTCTGGCACTGGGAAGATGAGATTTTAAGATAAATTTTAAGCTAAAACTAAAGAAACCAAACATTCTGTCCCCCCATTTTTAGGAGAGTTTCACATGTCAGAGCAGCCAGCTGCCCGTTTTGGGCTGACCTCCCTGCCCTGGCGGGGCACCAGGAGCTCACGTGGAGACACCAGGAGCTTG
Source organism: Phylloscopus trochilus trochilus (assembly GCA_016584745.2). Taxonomy (NCBI): domain Eukaryota; kingdom Metazoa; phylum Chordata; class Aves; order Passeriformes; family Phylloscopidae; genus Phylloscopus; species Phylloscopus trochilus. Next base: position 20,738 of record WQNJ02000107.1, read on the forward strand.
GGGCAGGTTTGCTCCTGGCGGCGTGGGCGTGTGGGCTCAGGACCCCATATTCCCTTCGTTTTACACCAATTCCACCACTCAGGGCCACCCCAGCAGCTGAAGGCAGGGATCAGCCCCACCAGACAGCCCCGTCCCGGGGGTTTGGGTTCAGCTTGGTGTCCCCATCCCCATCCTGGGGTGTTTGGGTTTCGCTTTGTGTCCCATCCCCATCCTGGGGATTTGGGTGCAGCCTGGTGTCCCCATCCCCATCCTGGGGATTTGCGTGCATCTTGGTGACCGCATTTCTGTCTGGGGGGTGTTTGGGTTCAGCTTGGTGTCCCCATCCCCATCCCAGGGATTTGGGTGCAGCCTGCTGTCCCCATCCCCATCTGGGCAGGTTTGGGTGCACCTTGGTGCCCTCATTTCCATCTTGGAGGGTGTTTGGGTTCAGCTTGGTGTCCCCATCCTAATCCCCATCCCAAGGGTTTGGATGCAGGCTGATGTCCCCATCCCCATCTGGGCAGGTTTGGGGGCACCTTGGTGCCCTCAATTCCGTCTGGGGGGTGTTTGGGTTCATCTTGGTGTCCCCATCCCGGGGGTTTGGGTGCACCTTGGTGTCCCCATCCCAGGGGTTTGGGAACTCCTTGGTGTCCCCATCCCGGGGGTTTGGGTGCAGCCTGCTGTCCCCATCCCAGGGGTTTGGGTGCAGCCTGCTGTCCCCATCCCAAGGGTTTGGGTGCAGCCTGCTGTCCCCATCCCCATCCCCGGAGTTTTCCCAGCCCGTTTTCCCACCTGGAGCACAGGGAGCGGCGCGGGACGCGACGGCAGCGGTGACAAACAAGGCAGAACAGCGCCTGTGACACCCGGTGAATTAATCAGGGAGCGGGGCCGGCGTGCTGGGCAAACAAGCGCTGGGATTGCGTCCCAAGCCTTGATTAAATTAGAGAGCCCCGCGCTGAGGCAAACAGCCGCGGTAAACAGGGAGCGGCGCCGAGCGCGGGGATGAGCGGGGACCTGGCAGGGCCGGGCCGAGACGGGAGACAGGGAGCGAGGGAGGGCAGCGATTTGGGCAGGGGCAGGGATTTGGACAGGGGTTTGGGCAGGGGTTTGGGCAGGGGCAGGGGTTTGGGCAGGGATTTGGGCAGGAGCAGGGATTTGGACAGGTATTTGGGCAGGGGCAGGGATTTGGGCAGGAGCAGGGATTTGGGCAGGGATTTGGGCAGGAGTAAGGATTTGGGCATGGGCGAGGATTTGGGCAGGGGCAGAGATTTGGGCATGGGCAGGGATTTGGACAGGAGCAGGGGTTTGGGCAGCGATTTGGGCAGGGATTTGGGCATGGACATGGGTTTGGGCAGGGATTGGGGCAGGGATTTGGGCAGGAGTAGGGATTTGGGCAGGGATTGGGGCAGGGATTTGGGCAGGAGTAGGGATTTGGGCAGGGATTTGGGCATGGACATGGGTTTGGGCAGGGATTTGGGCAGGAGAAGGGATTTGGGCAGGAGGAAAGGGTGAGGGAGGCACGGCCGGACAGGAACGGGGCGAGGGAAGGGCTGGAGGGGGACAGTGGAAGGAGATTTCGGTTTGCCTGAAAAGCCGAGGATCAAAGGAAAGGTGGAATGAGGACCAAAGGCAGCAGGGAGGGCACAGGGAGGGCAGCTTCTCCTGCCTGAGGAGGGTGCAGGAACCCCTGAGGGCTGCGATGGATGGAACCAATGCCAGGCAGAGCTCCAGAACTGCTCCAGGAACAGGTCCAGGGACAGCTCCAGACACAGCTCCAGACACAGCTCCAGGCACAGCTCCAGACACAGCTCCAGACACAGCTCCAGGAACAGCTCCAGACACAGCTCTAGGGACAGCTCCAGGAACAGCTCCAGACACAGCTCCAGACACAGCTCCAGACACAGCTCCAGGAACAGCTCCAGACACAGCTCCAGGGACAGCTCCAGGAACAGCTCCAGACACAGTTCCAGACACAGCTCCAGAACTGCTCCAGGGACAGCTCCAGACACAGCTCCAGGCACAGCTCCAGGAACAGCTCCAGACACAGCTCCAGAACTGCTCCAGGGACAGCTCCAGACACAGCTCCAGACACAGCTCCAGGAACAGCTCCAGACACAGCTCCAGAACTGCTCCAGGGACAGCTCCAGACACAGTTCCAGACACAGTTCCAGAACTGCTCCAGGGACAGCTCCAGGCACAGCTCCAGGAACAGCTCCAGGGACAGCTCCAGGGACAGCTCCAGGGACAGCTCCAGACACAGCTCCAGAACTGCTCCAGACACAGTTCCAGACACAGCTCCAGGAACAGCTCCAGACACAGCTCCAGGCACAGCTCCAGGAACAGCTCCAGAACTGCTCCAGACACAGCTCCAGACACAGCTCCAGAACTGCTCCAGACACAGTTCCAGACACAGCTCCAGGAACAGCTCCAGAACTGCTCCAGACACAGTTCTAGACACAGCTCCAGGGACAGCTCCAGGAACAGCTCCAAACACAGCTCCAGGGACAGCTCCACAAACAGCTCCAGACACACCTCCAGACACAGCTCCAGAACTGCTCCAGGGACAGCTCCTGGGACAGCTCCAGGGACAGCTCCACAAACAGCTCCAGACACAGCTCCAGACACAGTTCCAGACACAGCTCCAGGAACAGCTCCAGAACTGCTCCAGACACAGTTCCAGACACAGCTCCAGGAGCAGCTCCAGACACAGCTCCAGGAGCAGCTCCAGCCTGGCTGAGTTCTGGGTTGATCACTCCTGGCCCTGACAGAGGCACCCCCCTATCGATGGGTGATAAGGAGCTGGGATTTGGCACCGGGCTGGTTTTTCTCCCCCGCCAATCCCAACCTCTCCCCTCACCCCCAGATGAAATCAGTAATTTCTGAGTGCCGGGTCCCTCCCCACAACATCCTAGAGCCCAGCCCAAACCTGATCCAAACAAGGATGCCCCAAAAAGGAGGGAATTTTGGAGAAAACCTCCAACAGCAGCCTGGGAGCGAGGAAAGGGACTGGGAGAGGAGAAGTGAAGTGGTCTGGGGTGGGCCTGGGGCGAGCCCTTCCATCGAGGCAGCGTGGGAGAGGTCCCTGGAAAGGATCAGGGGCTTTTCCATGGAAAACGTGGCTGTGGGAGGGACCCTGCAGCGCAGCAAACTCCTCAGCAGCCCCAGGGCACAGAGCTAAAGAGGCATCCCAAGGTCTGCCCCGGGGCTGGGGATGGAATTTGGAATTTGGAATGAGATGATGGAGTTTCTTTGCAAACACCTCGTGGAGGGCTGTGGAATGGTGCAGAACCCAGCCCGCTCCCTTAATCCATTTATCCCTTCATCCCTGTCCCACCCCTCATCCCGCACACATCCCCCTCATCTTCCTCCTGGGAACTTCAAGAGACTTTCTTTCTTTCTTTCTTTCTTTCTCTCTCTCTCTCTCTCTCTCTCTCTTTTTTTTTTCTATTTCTTTTTCTCTCTTTCTCCCTCCATCCCTTTCTCTCACCTTTTCTCTCTCTCTTCTCCCTTTCTTTTTCTCTCTTTTTTCTCTTTCTCTCGCCCTTCCCCCCCTTTTTTCCTCTCTTTCTCCTTTTCTCTCTCTCTCTTTCCTCTTTCTCTCTCTTTCTCCCTCCATCCCTTTCTCATTTTCTCTCTCTTGTTTCTCTTTCTCCATCCATCCATCCGCTTCTCTTTTTCTCTCTCTTTTCTCTCTTTTTCTCTCTTTTTCTCTGTTTCCCTCTCTTTCTCTTTTTCTCTCTTTTTCTCTCTTTCTCTCTCTCTCTCTCTTTCCCTCTCTTTTTCTCTCTCTTTCTCTCTCTTTCCCTCTCTTTCCCTCTCCCTTTTCCTCCCTCTCCCTTTCCCTCTCTCTCCCCAGCCCTCGCCAAGCCGGAGCCGGTGCCTTCCCCGCCCTCCCCAGCCCGGCTGCGGCAGCGAATTTCCAATTTTCAGCTCATCTCAAGGTCGTGCCAAGAGGCGCAGAGGCCCTGGTAGGACATAATGGCAGAAGAATTGTAAATGTCGCTTTTAGTGAATGCGGAATGAGGCAGGGCCAAGGAGGGGAAATTTTCCATTCGGCCGCGGCCCCGGAGAAGGGGGAATGCATTTTCTCCCTGCCCGCGCCGCATTAGATTTCCAGAGGTGCCCGGCACCAGGTACATGTCATTAGTAACACTTTGCGTGGTAATGAATCCTTTTATTTCCCTTCCACACAGCTCATGAATACATAAAGAGCCCGCTCTGAGCCGCATCTGCCTCAGCTGCGGGAGCCTCTCAGAACTTAATTCCGCATCCTCTGCAGCCGGGTGGCGAACCCAGCTGGGGCCGGCCTTAAAGGCGCAGGTGATGCCTTTTGGGGGGCTCCCTGAGAACAGAGGCCAGGCAGAACCGAGGGAATGATCAGCACATTTATTTATCTATTTATCTATTTATCTATTTATCTATTTATCTATTTATCTATTTATCTATTTATCTATTCATCTATTCATCTATTTATCTATTTTTGGGGTTTCCTAAAAACAGAGGCCAGGCAGAATTAAGGGAATAAAAAGCACATCTATCTATATGTCTATCTGTCTATCTGTCTGTCTGTCTGTCTATTTATTTATTTCCTGAGGGACCCTCAGGTGCATTTGGGGCAGATGAAGCCCCCCCAGGGGCTGCACCCAAAAACGGACCCCGGCTCTTGGGTTTCACACTTTGCTCAGTTTGGGGGTTGATCCTCCAATTCCAGCCTCAGCCAATGAACTCATTGACCCCAGGTTTGCTGCCCCCAGCTCACTTCTGTTCCCATTTCTGGGCCCTGAGGCAGTGAGGTGTCCGTGACTGCCAGGCCCGGAGAGGAATTGCTGTGTCTGAGCAAACTGGGAGAGCAGCAGCTCAGCTGTGCCTGGGTTTGGAGTGATGCACTGAAGAATTGCAGGATCACAAAGAGGTGAAAAACACAAAAACCAGAATCCCGAGGCATCATGGGGAGCTTGGCAAAACCTCCCTGAGATCCCGGCTGGGAGCAGGGAGCGATCCTTGGGCTCCCCAGGGACAGAGCTGCCTTTGCTCGGAGCTCCAGTTTGCCCAAAATCAGACCTGGAGCGGGAAAACCCTTCCAGCCCCACCCCGGCAGGGAAGAGGTGACGGCCGGGGCCTTCCCGGGGCTCCAGGAATCCCGGCGGGAATTCCAGCAGCAGAGGTGCGCTTGGTTCTGCAGGGAAGGGGCGGCTGCTGGCGAGACTTCCCTTCAGAGGCTTGGGGTTTCCCGAGGAGAGGAAATTGACTGAGGAAGCAAAAAAAAAAAAAAATTAAAAAAAAAAGATGATTATGATAATAATAACAACAACAACAGAATCACAGGATTCCTAGGTTGGAAGAGACCTTCAAGATCATCCAGTCCAACCCAAGCTCTAACACCTCAACCAGACCATGGTACCCAGTGCCAGTCTTAATAATAATCACTAAATCTTAATTGACTTAATAATAGTAATAATAACAACAATAACAGCAGAATCACAGAAATTCTGGGTTGGGAGAGACCTTCAAGATCATCAAGTCCAACCCAAGCTCTAACACCTCAACCAGACCATGGCACCCAGTGCCACATCCAGTCTTAATAATAATCAATAAGTCTTAATTGACTTAATAATAGTAGTAGTAGTAGTAGTAGTAGTAGTAGTAGTAGTAGTAGTAATAATAATAATAATAATAATAATAGTAATAATAACAACAACAGACTCACAGAATTCCTAGGCTGGAAGGGACCTTCAAGATGATCAAGTCCAACCCAAGCTCTAACACCAGACCATGGCACCCAGTGCCAGACTTAATAATAATCAATAAGTGTTAAATGACTTAATAAGAGTAATAATAATAACAACAACAACAACAACAACAACAACAACAACCATCCCTCCAAGCCCCGGTGCTTTTGGCTCTCCCCACGTCCCCTCCCGGCTCAGCCTCTGCAGGAGCTGTCCGAGGTGGCTCCCAGGGCAGGAGCATTCCCGGGACAAATCCCGGCCCCTCTGGAGTGTGGCTGGAGATGAAATTCAGCCCCGAGCCCTGGGTCAGTCTTCAGGAGGCGCCTGAGCCCCCTCTGGCCGCTCCCCGGGGCTCCGGAGCCTCCCTGCAAAGCCATTCCCGAGCCAGGGCAGCCCCGGAGCCATCCAGGCTGGAAAGGCCAGGCTGGGAAAGGGTTGGGAGATTCCCAGGGGAGGTGGAGCCGCCAGGGAGCTGCAGCCACTGCCGGGAATGGGGGGGGTTCGGGAATTGGGGGGGGGTTGGGACATGGAAGGTTTGGGACATGGAAAGTTTGGGAAATGGGAAATTCAGGAAATGGGAAATTCAGGAAATGGGGGGTTCGGGACATTGAAGGTTTGAGAAATGGAGAGTTCAGGAAATGGGAAATTCAGGAAATGGGGGGTTCAGGGAACTGGGGGGGTTTGGGACATTGAGGGTTTGGGAAATGGGGGGTTCAGGAAATAGGAGGTTTGGGAATGGGATGTTTGGGGAATGGCAGATTTGGGAAATGGGAAATTCAGGAAATGGGAGGTTTGGGGAATTGGGGGGTGTTTGGGGCATTGAAGGTTTGGGAAATGAAAGGTTTGGGAAATAGAAGGTTTGGGAAATGGGAAATTCAGGAAATGTGGGGTTCGGGGAATGGGAGGGTTGGGAATGGAGTGTTTGGGGAATGGGAGGGTCAGGAAATGGGAGGTTTGGGACATTGAAGGTTTGGGAAATGGGAAATTCGAGAAATGGGAAATTCAGGAAATGGGGGTTTGGGGAATGGGGAATTTGGGGAATGGGAGGTTTGGGACATTGGAGGTTTGGGAAATGAAAGGTTTGGGAAATGGAAGGGTCAGGAAATGGGGGGTTTGAGGAATGGGAGGGTTGGGAAATGAGGGGTTTGGAAAATTGGAGGTTTGGGACATGGAAGGTTCGGGAAATGGGAGATTTGGGAATGGGAGGTTCGGGAAACAGGATGTTTGGGGAATGGGCAGTTCCCGGCCCCTGGGGGCTCAGCAGGGAGGGATTGATCCTCCCAGCCCTGGGAATCCCCTGGGATGGATCCTCCCAGCCCTGGGAATCCCCCGGGATGGAACCTCCCAGCCCTGGGAATCCCCCAGGATGGATCCTCCCAGCTCCGGGAATCCCTCAGAGGGTCCCGAGCAGAGCTGGAGCCGGGGGTGGCTCTGAGCCCCGGGGCTGTTTGGGGAGTGGCTCGGGAATGGGAATGGGAGCGGGGCTGGGCCAACCTGTCCCTGAGCTGTCCCCGAGCTGTCCCCAAGGTGTCCCCGAGCTGTCCCTGAGCTGTCCCTGAGCTGTCCCCGAGCTGTCCCTGAGGTGTCCCTGAGGTGCCCCTGAGGTGTCCCCGATCTGTCCCTGAGCTGCGACAGGGGGGTTGGGGCAGGGACAGCCCAGCTGGGGACAACTCTGGGGTTGGGGACAGCTCTGGGGATGGGGACAGCTCAGGGGCTGGTTGAGGACAGCTCTGAGACTGGTTGGGGACAGCTCTGGGGCTGGGGACAGCTCTGGGATGGGGACAGCTCTGGGAATGGGGACAGCTCTGGAGATGGGGACAGCTCTTGGGATGGGGACAACTCTGGGAATGGGGACAGTCTGGGATGGGGACAGCTCTGGGGTTGGGGACAGCTCTGGGGCCAGGCAGGGACCAGGGGCTCTGTCCCAACACCCGCAGTAGACCAGGATCCGCTTTTTCCGCATCCCATCCCGGGGCTCTCGGGAGGGCCTCAATTGGGACACGTCTGGGTTAATTTGGGTTAAAATCCGGTGAGAATGGGGATGGGGATGGGAATGGCAACAGGAATGGGAATGGCAACGTGAATGGGGAATGGGGAATGGGAAATGGGAATGGGAAAGGGAACGGGGAACAGGGAACTGGGAATGGGAATGGGAATGGGGATGGGAATGGGAATGGGAATGGGAATGGGAATGGGAATGGGAATGGGATTGGGAAATGGAAATGGGAATGGGAAATGGGAATGGGGAATGGGAAATGGGAAGGGGAAGGGGAAGGGGAAGGGGAAGGGGAAGGGGAAAGAGAATGGGGAATGGGAAATGGGAATGGGAATGGGAAATGGGAAATGGGAAATGGGAAATGGGGATGGGGATGGGAATGGGAATGGGAATGGGAATGGGAATGGGAAATGGGAAATGGGAAATGGGAATGGGAATGGGAAATGGAAATGGGAAGGGGAATGGGAAGAGGAATGGGGATGGAAAGGGGAAGGGGAAGGGGAATGATTTCGTGTGGATTCTGGCAGCCCTGGGACAGGAATCAGCCCCCCGCTCTACAATAATTTCATTTTTTATTAACATATTCTTTCAGCTTTCCCCACCTTCGTCTGGAAAAGCTGGCAGCTCCTGCTCTGCAGTAACAGGTATTGATTTTGGGCTGGAGAGCCGCGCCAGGGCACGGGAGTGCTGAGCAGCGTTTTTAAGGCGATCGATAATTTCAGCTGAGAAATTATTCATAATTTGGGGAAAGGAAAAAAAAAAAAGCCTTTTTTAGCTGGAGCTGCTTGGTCTGCAGGCAAAAAATGAAAACGAAAACGAAAACGAAAACGAAAACAAAAACAAAAGCAAAAACAAAAACAAAAACAAAAAAAACCCAAAAAACAAAAACAAAAACAAAAAACCAAAACCAAAAATAAAAATAAAAATAAAAATAAATGAAAACGAAAATGAAAATGAAAATGAAAATTAAAATTAAAATTAAAATTAAAATTAAATAATAAAAATAGGCAGGGGAAGGACAGGCAGGGCAGTGGAATGGGGATGGGCGGATCCTGATCCCTGATGGGAATTCAGGGATGAATTCCAGGAGAGGCTCAGGGACACAGAAAGCATTCCCGGGACAGCTCTGGTCCCAGGGCAGCCCCAGGGAGGGGCTGTGGGTGGGGCTGGGGCTCAGCTCTGGGGTTTTCATTGGGATCGGGTGTTTATTGGTGTTTGGGGTTTATTTCCCCAGAGTTCCTTCCTTTAACCCAAACTGCAAAGGGTCCCATTCCCATTCCCATTCCCATTCCCATTCCCATTCCCATTCCCATTTCCCATTTCCCATTTCCCATTTCCCATTTCCCATTTCCATTTCCCATTCCCTTTTCCCATCCCCATTCCCATTCCCATTCCCATTCCCATCCCCATCCCCATTCCCATTCCCATCCCCATCCCCATTCCCATCCCCATCCCCATTTCCCATTCCCATTCCCATTCCCATTCCCTTTCCCATTTCCCATTTCCCATTTCCCATTTCCATTCTCATTGCCATCTCCATTCCCCATTTCCCATTTCCCATTTCCCATTCCCATTTCCCATTTCCCATTTCCCATCCCCATCCCCATCCCCATCCCCATCCCCATTTCCCATTCCCCATTCCCCATTTCCCATTCCCACTCCCATTCCCATTTCCCATTCCCATTTCCCATTTCCCATTTCCCATTTCCCATTTCCCATTTCCCATTTCCCATTCCCATTCCCCATTTGCATATTTCACCCCCCAAATTCCCCCCGTTCACGCCCATATTTTTACCTCCAACCCCCCCCTACCATTCCCATATTTCCACCCCAAACTCCCCCTTTTCCATCCTTCCCCCTGTCCATCCCTTATCCCTCCAGCCGCTCCCAGCCAGATTTTCCCGGATTTTCCCTTCCCCCCCACTCCCCCCCCCCCCCAAATTCCAGCTCCTCCCTCCAAAACTTCCCGACCCTGGCCATTCCTGCCCTTCCCACCCCCCGGCGCGGGGGTCAGCTCCCCCCTGGCCGGGGGAAGAGGGGGGAGAACGCAAATGGAAAAATAATTAAAGAATGAAAGGAGAGGAGCGGGAGCGCGGGGGGAGCGCGGGGCCGCCGGAGATAAACCGGCAGATGTGATTTTTGCAGATAAGCGTAGTAATTTAGATAAATCTGGGGAGGCTTTAAGAGCCTTTTTCGCTTTTCTTTCTGTCTGGATTTCTTTTTTTTTTTTATTATTTTATTTATTTATTTATTTATTTTCAATTTTATCCGACGAGTCAAGAGGAGGGGGAGCGGGGAGGTTTAATCTTTGGGTAGTTTTTGCTTTTCTTTTCTTTTTCTTTTTTGTTTTTAATGTGTTTTTTTTCCCCCAGAAGGTGGGATAATGGGAGCAGCTCTCTCTCCCCCCTCTCCTCCCACACTCACACACACGCGAGGCCCGGGCTGTGTTTTATTTTTTTTATAATTTTTTTTTTTCTTAAAAAAAAAAAGCGGCGGACGAGAAAAAAAAAATCAAAATATTTGAAAATGTATTTCATGGTAATTATGTCATATTTCATGGGCTGATGCCACTACTGAAAGAGAGCCTGAATGCCTTAATTTGTATAGAAATTGTAATCATTTGTTCATTTCAAGGTGAAAATTGCATTTTTTAATTTAAATTGTATCCTGCGTGATAGTCTATTATCTAGTAAAATTGTCTCCATGTCTGAATGCCTTATGTGCAGCTGCAATGCTTGTTACAAATCCAGTTATATTCATAAAAGCTTTGTCCGTGTCTCGGGAAATGTGAACAGTTTTCTTCTTGGGTTTCTTCTCTCCCTTTTTTCCTTTTTTTTTTTCTTTTTTTTCCCCCTCTCTCTCTGCCCTCCCATCCTCGTCCTCCCCCCTCCTCTTCCCCCTCGGATTTTTTGTTTTTTATTTTTTTTCCTATCTCCTTGTTGAAATAAACCCAAATCCACCGATGATGATAATAATAATAACAACAATAATAGTAATAATAATAATTATTAATAATAATAAAAACACCAACAATAGTAATAATAATAATAATAATAATTATTATTATTATTATTATTATTATTATTGGATTTGGGAATGCAGATTCGGGAATGTGGATTTGGGAATGTGGATGATTATTATTATTATTATTATTATTATTATTATTATTTTCCCTCACCTCCTGGGTGAGGGATCTGGGGTGCAGGAATCAGCCAGGATTCCTGGATATTTAATTTTATTTAATTTAATTTTATTTGATTTGATTTTTAAAATTTTATTTATTTGGTTTTATTTGTTTGTTTTTATTTATTTATTTTTATGTTGGTTTTTTTTTAATTTCCCAATCGCCCACCTCCAGCTGCTGGAGGAGAGCTGGGAGGAAATAAAAATTTAAAAAAAAAAAAAAAAAAAAAAAAAAAAAAAAAAAAGAGGAAAAAAAAATTGGGATGAGAGGAGGGAAAGGAGAAAGGAGGAGGAAGGTGAGGATGAGGGGAGGAGAGGGCTCCGGCACGGGAAACTCGATCCCAAAGGATCAGCAGGAGCAGGGAGAGGGACCGAAGGAAAATTCAGGGATTTTGGGAGGCTCAGGAGTGGGAAGGGCTCTGGGGGAACATTCCCAATGTTTCCCGTCAGGAGATGCCCGGCCCCACACCTGGAACCCCGGCTGTGAGGTTTTTGGGGATGCCCAGGAGGTTTTTGGGGATGCCCAGGGGGGTTTTTGGGGATGCCCAGGGGGTGCTGGAGGGAAAACAGAGCCTGGGGAGGGAATTCCGGGATCCCCCCAGCACCGGGATCTCCTTCTGATCAGCAGTGGGGACCTGGAAATGGGGCAGGAAAACATCCCGGGGTCAGGGATTGGGATTGGGATATGGGGCAGGGAAACATCCTGGGGTCAGGGATTAGGATCAGGATATGGGGCAGGAAAATATCCCAGGGTCAGGGATTGGGATCGGGATATGGGGCAGGGAAACATCCCGGGGTCAGGGATTAGGATTGGGATACGAGGTGGGAAAATATCCTGGGGTCAGGGATTGGGATCGGGATATGGGGCAGGGAAACATCCCGGGGTCAGGGATTAGGATTGGGATATGGGGCAGGGAAACATCCCAGGGTCAGGGATTGGGATTGGGATACGAGGTGGGAAAATATCCTGGGGTCAGGGATTGGGATTGGGAAATGGAGCAGGAAAACATCCCGGGGTCAGGGATTGGGATTGGGAAATGGGGCAGGAAAACATCCTGGGGTCAGGGATTGGGATTGGGATATGGGACAAGAGCTGGGAATGCCTCTGGAGCTGCCATAAAACACCCCCTGGGATCGTTATCAGGGACTGGGATACAGGACTGGAGCTGGGAATGACCCTGGGGCTGTGGGATCAGGAGAATTCCCCGGAGAATTCCCTGAGGGAATGGGGATGGGGGGAGCTGCAGATCCCCAGGCTGGGCCTGCGACACCCCTGGAGGGTGGGAAGCACCTGGAAGGCTCCGGGAGGGGGAGTTCCTGCTCCCCCAGGCTGCTTTTCCCTGGGAATGCGGATTTGGGAACGCGGATTTGGGAACACAGATTTGGGAACGAGGATTTGGGAACGCAGATTTGAGAATACAGATTTGGGAACGAGGATTTGGGGATTCAGATTTGGGAATTCAGATTTGGGAATGTGGGTTTGGGAATTCAGATTTGGGAATGGGGATTTGGGAATACTGATTTGGGAATGTGGATTTGGGAATGTGGATTTGGGAATGCTGATTTGGGAATGCGGATTTGGGAACGCTGCACCTCACCCTGCTCCCTTCCCCTCCTCCCTCTTCCCCCGGGACCCCTTTTCCAGGGAGAATCCCCCCCAAAAGGAGCCGGCCCGGAGCAGAACCGCCGGGAATGCGGGCGCAGGGATGAGGGAAGGGCCGGCAGGGACGCTCCGGGAATGCGGGATGAGCTCGGCTGTTAAAATTCCGGGCTGGTCCGCACCAGGTGAGCGCCAGGCCCCGGCTGGGCCGGGATCTTAATTACAATTAATCCCGGAAAGAGAAAGGAAGGGGCCTGGCGCGGAAATCCCTGCGGGGGGATTTAATTCCCTGCCCGTGTCCCCGGCCCCGCTCGGAACTCCCTGAATTTATGCGGCACCACAGCCCGGTTTAATCAGCTCCGGGAGCTGGAGCCGCGCCCGGGGAGCCGGGAGCGCCGCGGGGAGGGGGATGAATCCTCTGGGGTCAGGGATTGGGATCGGGAAATGGGGCGGGAAAATATCCCCGGGATCAGGGATTGGGATTGGAAAATGGGGTGGGAAAACATCCTGGGGTCAGGGATTGGGATCGGGATATGGGGCGGGAAAATATCCCGGGGTCAGGGATTGGGATCGGGAAATGGGGTGGGTAAACATCCTGGGGTCAGGGATTGGGATCGGGATCTGCATATGGGGCAGGAAAACATCCCGGGGTCAGGGATTGGGATCGGGAAATGGGGCAGGAAAACATCCTGGGGTCAGAGATTGGGATTGAGATATGGGGCGGGAAAATATCCCTGGGTCAGGGATTGGGATTGGGATATGGGGCAGGAAAACATCCCCAGGTCAGGAATTGGGATCGGGATCGGGATATGGGGCAGGAAAACATCCTGGGATCAAGGATTGGGATCGGGAAATGGGGCGGGAAAATATCCCGGGGTCAGGGATTGGGATCGGGATCGGGATATTGGGCGGGAAAACATCCCTGGGATCAGGAATTGGGATCGGGAAATGGGGCGGGAAAATATCCCTGGGTCAGGGATTGGGATTGGGATATGGGACGGGGAAATACCCCCGGTGTCAGGGATTGGGATCTGGAAATGGGGCAGGAGCTGGGAACGATCCTGGGGCTGTGGGATCAGGGATTGGAACCTGGAAATGGGGCAGGAAACCATCCCAGGGTCAGGGATTGGGATTGGGAAATAAGGTGGGAAATTATCCCAGGGTCAGGGATTGGGATCTGGATATGGGGCAGGAGCTGGGAATAACCCTGGGCTGCCCTAAAACATCCCTGGATCAGGGATTGGGATCGGGAATGGGGCAGAAAAACATCCCAGGGGTCCGGGATCAGGATATGGGGCAGGAGCTGGGAGTGACCCTGGGGCTGTGGGATCAGGGATTGGGACCTGGATATAACTGTAGGATTACAGAACCATGGAATTGCAGGATTACACATTCCCGGAATCATGGAAGTGTAGGATCAGAGAACCATGGAATTGTGGGTTTATAGGATCACAGAAACTGTAGGATCACAGGATCACAGAACTGTAGGACTATGGAATAATGGAATTTCAGGATTATAAAATCACAGGATCACGGAATTGTAGGATTGTGGAATCATGGAATAATAGGATTGTAGGATCACAGAATTATAGGCTTATAGGATCATGGAATTGCAGGATTGTAGAATCATGGAATCATGGGACTGCAGGATCAGTGAATCACAGGACTATAGGATTGTAGAATCACAGAATTATAGGATTATAGGATTATAGGATCATGGAATCATGGGACTGCAGGATGAGAGAATCACAGAATTGCAGGGGGAGTTGTAGGATTATAAAATCATGGAATTGCAGGATTATAGGATCATGGAATCAGGGAACTGCAGGGTCAGAGAATCATGGAAATCTGGGATTATAGAATCACAGAACTGTGGGATTATGGAGTAATAGAATTTCACGATTATAAAATCACAGGATCACGGAATTGTAGGATTATGGAATCATGGAATAATAGGATTGTAGAATCACAGAATTATAGGATTATAGGATCATGGAATTGCAGGATTATAGGATCATGGAATCATGGGACTATAGGGTCAGAGAATCACGGAATTGCAGGGGGAGTTGTAGGATTATAAATCATGGAATTGCAGGATTATAGTATCGTGGAACCATGGAACTGTAGGATCAGTGAATCACAGAACTATAGGATTGTAGAATCATGGAATTGCAGGGTTATAGGATCACAGAGTTGTAGGATTATTAAATCATGGAATCACGGAATATGCTGGGCTGGAAGGGATCCATCAGGATGGTAGAGTGAGAACATCCAGGAAAAATGACGGAAATGTTCCACATTTTTTTGGGGGGCAGAGGAGTTGAAAAGGGAAGCGTGAGTTACCCCCACCCCGGGGGGTTCCGCCCTACAAAACCGCTGGGAAAAGGTGTCCTCCTGGAATTTTGGGATTTTCCTCTGCTCGGGCAAGGGCGTCCTCCTGGAATTTTGGGATTTTCCTCTGCTCGGGCAAGGGTGTCATCCTGGAATTTTGGGATTTTCCTGTGCTCGGGCAAGGGTGTCATCCTGGAATTTTGGGATTTTCCTGTGCCCGGGCAAGGGTGTCATCCTGGAATTTTGGGATTTTCCTGTGCTCGGGGGTCTCTGCCTGCTTGGAATCCCTCTGGCCTGGGCTCCCTCCAGCAGCAAAACTCGGAATTCCAGGGAAATATCAGGATTCCAGGGGAATACCGGAATTCCAGGGGAATATGGGAATTCCAAGGGAATATGGGAATTCCAGGGGAATATCGGAATTCCAGGGGAATATCAGAATTCCACGGGAATATCAGAATTCCAAGGGAATATTGGAATTCCAGGGGAATACTGGAATTCCAGGAAGAGCTGAGACTCCTAGGTAAAAATAAATATATTTAAAAAACCCCCAAAATATAACAATACAAACTAGAAATAAAAATTTTAAAAAGAGAAAATAATAAAGGAATAAATAGTAAATTCTAATGAATAAATGAGAATAATAAAGGAATAAATGAAAAATAATTGAATAAAAATAATAAAGAATAGTTAGTAAATTCTAAGTTAATAAATGAGGATAATAAATGAATATTTTTTTAATTTAAAAATAATAAATTGATAAATGAAAAATAATTAAATAAAAAACGAGAAAGGAATAAATAATAAATTCTAAATTAATAAATGAGAATAATAAAGGAATAAATGAAAAATAATTGAATAAAAATAATAAAGGAATAAATAGTAAATTCTAATTGAATAAATAAGAATAATAAAGGAATAAATGAAAAATAATTAAATGAAAATAATAAAGGAATAAATAATAAATTCTAATTTAATAAATAAGAATAATAAAAATAAATGAAAAATAATTAAATAAAATAGTAAAGGAATAAACAATAAATTGTAAATTAATAAATAAAAATAATAAATTAATAATAAATAAGAAAAACGAATAAATGAAAAATAAAACAAAAATTTAAAATGAAAAATAATTAAATAAAAATAATAAAGGAATAAATAATTAAACAAGAGGCAAATGTCAGGACAGGAGCAGAGTTTGCCCCCCCGGGACACAGGGACAGCCCCTGCCGGGCTGTGACCGCCGCCCGTGCCAGGGCCGGCGGCCGCTGTCACTGGGGCTGGGAGCTGATTTATCAGCGCCTTATCAGCTCCTTATCACCGCTTTATCAGCTCCTTATCACCGCCTTATCAGCGCCTTATCAGCGGATTAACGCCGCCGGCGGCTCCGAGGCGGAGCTGCCGCTGATGGCGGGGCAGGGGCGGCTCCACTGCCCCCCCCGGACCGCCCGGGGAATGTCCCCGGGGATGTCCCCGCTGCCCCGCGGAGCTCCGGGAGCGGCGGAGAGCGGGGTTGGAATGCTCCGGGCAGGGCCGGGATGGGGCCGGGAGCCGGGGCCGGGCAGCGGGGAGTTCCTAAAAACCGGGAATAACGGCACCGTGTGGATAAACGGCACCGGGTGTGTAACGGCACCGTGTGGATAAACGGCACCGGGTGTGTAACAGCACCGGGTGTGTAACTGCACCGGGTGTATAATGGCACTGGGTGTGTAATGGCACCGGGTGTGTAAAGGCACTGGGTGTGTAACAGCACTGGGTGTGTAATGGCACGGGGTGTGTAACTGCACTGGGTGTGTAACTGCACCAGGAGTGTAACTGCACCGGGTGTGTAACTGCACTGGGTGTGTAACTGCACTGGGTGTGTAACTGCACCGGGTGTGTAAATGGCACCGGGTGTGTAACTGCACTGGGTGTGTAACTGCACCGGGTGTGTAAATGGCACCGGGTGTGTAACTGCACTGGGTGTGTAACGGCACCGGGTGTGTAACTGCACCGGGTGTGTAACGGCACCGGGTGTGTAACGGCACCGGGTGTGTAACTGCACCGGGTGTGTAACGGTACCGGGTGTGTAACAGCACCGGGTGTGTAACTGCACCGGGTGTGTAACTGCACTGGGTGTGTAACTGCACCGGGTGTGTAACAGCACTGGGTGTGTAACTGCACTGGGTGTGTAACAGCACCGGGTGTGTAACGGCACCGGGTGTGTAACTGCACCGGGTGTGTAACTGCACCGGGTGTGTAACTGCACTAGGTGTGTAACGGCACCGGGTGTGTAACGGCACTGGGTGTGTAACAGCAGTGGGTATGAAAGGCACCGTGTGTGTAATGGAACCGGTGTGTAATGGCACCAGGTGTGTAACTGCACCGGGTGTGTAATGGCACCAGGTGTGTAACGGCACCAGGTGTGTAACTGCACTGGGTGTGTAACGGCACCGGGTGTGTAATGGCACCGGGTGTGTAACTGCACCGGGTGTGTAACTGCACCGGGTGTGTAATGGAACCAGGTGTGTAACTGCACCGGGTGTGTAATGGCACTGGGTGTGTAACTGCACCGGGTGTGTAATGGAACCAGGTGTGTAAAGGCACCGGGTGTGTAACGGCACCGGGTGTGTAACTGCACCAGGTGTGTAACTGCACCGGGTGTGTAACGGCACCGAGTGTGTAACGGCACCATGTGTGTAACTGCACTGTGTATGAACGACACCGTGTGTGTTATGGCAATGGGTTTGTAGCTGCACCGGGTGTGTAACGGCACGGGGTGTGTAACTGCACTGGGTGTGTAACGGCACCGGGTGTGTAACAGCACCGGGTGTGTAACGGCACCAGGTGTGTAACGGCACCGGGTGTGTAACAGCACCCGGTGTGTAACGGCATGGGGTGTGTAACTGCACTGGGTGTGTAACGGCACCAGGTGTGTAACGGCATGGGGTGTGTAGCTGCACCAGGTATGTAACGGCACGGGGTGTGTAACTGCACTGGGTGTGTAACTGCACCGGGTGTGTAACGGCACCAGGTGTGTAACGGCACTGGATGTGTAACTGCACCGGGTGTGTAACTGCACTGGGTGTGTAACTGCACCGGGTGTGTAACAGCACCAGGTGTGTAATGGCACCAGGTGTGTAACGGCACCGGGTGTGTAACAGCACCAGGTGTGTAATGGCACCAGGTGTTTAACGGCACCGGGTGTGTAACTGCACCGGGTGTGTAACTGCACCGGGCGTGTAACAGCACCGGGTGTGTAACGGCACCAGGTGTGTAACAGCACCGGGTGTGTAACGGCACCGGGTGTGTAACTGCACGGGGTGTGTAACTGCAACAGGTGTGTAACAGCACCGGGTGTGTAACGGCACCAGGTGTGTAACTGCACTGGGTGTGTAACTGCACTGGTTGTGTAACAGCACCGGGTGTGTAACTGCACCGGGTGTGTAACTGCACGGGGTGTGTAACTGCAACAGGTGTGTAACAGCACCGGGTGTGTAACGGCACCAGGTGTGTAACTGCACCGGGTGTGTAACAGCACCGGGTGTGTAACGGCACTGGGTGTGTAACGGCACCGGGTGTGTAACTGCACTGGGTGTGTAACGGCACCGTGTGTGTAACGGCACCGGGGGTGTAACTGCACTGGGTGTGTAACAGCACCGGGTGTGTAACTGCACCGGGTGTGTAACTGCACGGGGTGTGTAACTGCAACAGGTGTGTAACAGCACCGGGTGTGTAACGGCACCAGGTGTGTAACTGCACCGGGTGTGTAACAGCACCGGGTGTGTAACGGCACTGGGTGTGTAACGGCACCGGGTGTGTAACTGCACTGGGTGTGTAACGGCACCGTGTGTGTAACGGCACCGGGGGTGTAACTGCACTGGGTGTGTAACAGCACCGGGTGTGTAACGGCACCGGGTGTGTAAATGGCCCCAGGTGTGTAACTGCACCGGGTGTGTAACAGCACCTGGTGTATAAACGGCACTGCGGTTCCAACGGCACCTGGTTTAATGTCACCTCGTTTTGGTGTCACCGTGGTTTCGGAGTCACCTGGTTTTTAATCTCATCCCGTTGTAGTGTCACTGTGTTTATAGTGTCACCCCAGGTTAGTGTCACCCCGTTTTTAATGTCACCCCATCCCACATTTGCTGTTTCCCATGCCAGAGCTGGTGTTTCCCACCTCACATTTCCTGTTTCCCATCCCATATTTTGTGTTTCCCGTCCCACATTTGGTGTTCCCCATCCCACAGTTCATGTTTTCCATCCCATAGTTGGTGTTTCCCATCCCACATTTCTTGTTTCTGACCCCAAATTTGGTGTTTCCCATCCCACAGCTGATGTTTCCCAGTCCCTATTTGGTGTTTTCCACCCCACAGTTGGTGTTTCCCATCCCACATTTCCTGTTTCCCACCCCCCATTTGGTGTTTCCCCATCCCACAGCTGATGTTTTCCACCCCACATTTGGTCTTTCCCATCCCACATTTGGTCTTTCCCATCCCACATTTGGTGTTTCCCATCCCACAGTTGATGTTTCCCATCCCACTGTTGGCGTTTCCATCCCACAGTTGACGTTTCCCACCCACAGCTGGTCTTTCCCATCCTACATTTGATGTTTCTCATCCCACATTTCACATTTCCCACCCCACAGTCGATGTTTTCCATCCCGCATTTGGTGTTTCCCATCCCATAGTTGATGTTTCCCACCCCAGAGTTGATGTTTCACATCCTGTATTTCATGCTTCCCATCCCACATTTGGTGTTTCCATCCCACAGTTGGTGTTTCCCATCCCACAGTTGGTGTTTCCCACCCCACATTTGGTGTTTCCCATCCCATATTTCATGTTTCCCATCCCACAGCTGGTGTTTCCCAACCCACAGCTGGCGTTTCCCATCCCAGACCAACCTCACCGACCTTTGTGGGGCCGGTCAGCACCCAGCCTGAACCCTCCGAGGAGGGACATCCCCAGACACCACCAGGGCCATTTGGGCTCCGTGGCAATCGGCCCAGCACCGCTTGGTCGGGGATCAGCTCCCATCCCAGGGCGCCAGAACCTCTCCGGGCCGGCTCCTGAATCCAGAGCTTTGTTCCCAGGGCCCATTCCCACTGCAGAACCCCCAGCCCTGCATCCCCCAGCCAATGGGGAATATTTTTTCTCTCATTCTGCGTTTAACGAGAGCCAGGTGCCCGCGGAGCCGGGAGTGTCCCTGCCCAGCCCTGCCCAGCCCTGCCCTGCCCCACCCGGCCCTGCCCAGCACTTCCCGGCCCTGCCCGACCCCGCCCAGCCCCACCCGGCCCTGCCCAGCACTTCCCGGCCCTGCCCGGCACTGCCCGGCCCTGCCTGGCCCCGCCTGGCCCTGCCCAGCCCTGCCCGGCCCCGCCTGGCCCTGCCCGTCCCTGCCCGGCCCTGCCTGGCCCTGCCCGGCCCTGCTTGGCCCCGCTTGGCCCTGCCCAGCCCTGCCCAGCCCTGCCCGGCCTTTCCCAGCCCTGCCCGGCCCTGCCCGGCCCTGCCCGGCCTTTCCCGGCCCTGCCCGGCCTTTCCCAGCCCCGCCCGGCCCCACCCGGCCCCGCCCGGCCCTGCCCGGCCCCACCCAGCCCAGCCTGGCCCCACCCAGCCCTGCCCGGCCCTGCCCTGCCTTGCCCCGCCCGGCCCCACCCGGCTCTGCCTGGCCCTGCCAGGCCCTGCCCGGCCCCGCCCGGCCCCGCCTGGCCCGGGGCTGCTCGGAATCGAAGGATAAAGGCTGGGTTGTGCTGCAGGCAGCCCAGGGAACCCTCCCCACCCCAAATTAAAGGGTTTTTTAATTTCCTTTGCCTGGCTTTTCCACCTCGCTGCCAACCAGAGCCGCGGTTCTGCCAGGTTTTTTGAGGGAAAACAGCCGGAATTTGTGCATTGGATATCCCCGAGGCCCTCCCCACTCGCTCCTGATCCCCAAACAACCCAAACGCACTCAAAATCGATTTTTTTCCTTTTTTTTCTTTTTTTTCCTTTTTTTTTTTTTTTTTTTTTAATGTATAACAGTTATGCCTGAGTTACAGAAAGACACCTACAGGCAGCAGGTAGTTAAAGCAAATACCAGTTTTTTGTTTTTTGTGGTTTTTTTGTTTTTTTTGTTTTTTCTCTTCCTACTAACTCTACTCCATACAGCTGAATAAATTATCGGCGCGGTTTTCCCGTATTTACACGCCCCCGGCGCCCGCGCGCGCCTTGGCCACGCGCCTGCGGCCCGGAGCGGACGGCGACGAGGCAAACACAGAAGCGACAATCCCGCAGGGAATTTGGGGGTGGGGAGGACGGGGGGGATGCCCTACAGCGCTGGGGAGGGGGGACCCGCGGGGTGCCGGGGAGGGCGGGTTAGAAGCGTTAAATACACCGGGGGGCCGAGCGCGGCTGTGCCGGGGGAGGGACGGGGCTGCGGGGGACAAAGGAGCCCCCTCGGGGGGCGTGGGTGTCCCCCGGGGGTGGCGGGGGTCAGCGGCAGGCCTGGGAGAGAGTGGGGCTGGGAGAGCGTCCTTGGATGTGGCCATCTCTGGATGTGTCCAGCTCTGGATGTGGCCAACTCTGGCTGTGGCCAGCTCTGGATGTGTCCATCTCTGGATGTGTCCATCTCTGCTGTGTCCATCTCTGGCTGTGTCCATCTCTGGCTGTGGCCAGCTCTGGATGTGTCCATCTCTGGCTGTGGCCAACTCTGGATGTGTCCATCTCTGGCTGTGTCCATCTCTGCTGTGTCCATCTCTGGCTGTGGCCATCTGGCTGTGGTCAACTCTGGATGTGGCCAAATCTGGATGTGTCCATCTCTGCTGTGTCCATCTCTGGCTGTGGCCATCTCTGCTGTGTCCATCTCTGCTGTGTCCATCTCTGGCTGTGGCCAACTCTGGCTGTGGCCATCTCTGCTGTGTCCATCTCTGGCTGTGGCCAACTCTGGCTGTGGCCATCTCTGCTGTGTCCATCTCTGCTGTGTCCATCTCTGGCTGTGGCCATCTCTGCTGTGTCCATCTCTGCTGTGTCCATCTCTGGATGTGGCCATCTCTGCTGTGTCCATCTCTGGCTGTGGCCAACTCTGGATGTGTCCATCTCTGACATGTCCATCTTCTCTGGATGTATCCATGTCTGAAGTCTGCTCACTGCTGGCTTTGGTCATCTCTGACATGTCCATCTCTGTTGTGGCCATCTCTGGATGTGTCCATCTCTGCTGTATCCATCTCTGGCTTTGGCCACCTCTGGCTATGGCCATCTCTGACATGTCCATCATCTCTGGCTGTGTCCATCTCTGGCTATGGCCAACTCTGGCTGTGTCCATCTCTGCCGTGTCCATCTCTGCCGTGTCCATCTCTGGCCATGTCCCTTGGTCGCTGTTGCTCCGGACGAGGCATTGGGTGATTTTTGGTCCCCCAGAGTCAGCAGCAGCTCAGGATCCACTCGGTCACACTTGGTAGCCACAGGTGGCCACAGCCAGGTTCCTGCTGTCCAGCTCTCCAGTCCCATTCCCTGTTGGTGGTCGCAGGTGGCCACAGCCAGGTTATCACTGTCCAGCTCTCCAGTCCCATTCTCTGTTGGTGACCACAGCCAGGTTCTCACTGTCCAGCTCTCCAGTCCCATTCCCGGTTGGTGGCCACAGCCAGGTTCCTGCTGTCCAGCTCTCCAGTCCCATTCCCTGTTGGTGACCACAGCCAGGTTCTCACTGTCCAGCTCTCCAGTCCCATTGCCCATTGGTGGTCGCTGGTGGCCACAGCCAGGTTCTCACTGTCCAGCTCTCCAGTCCCATTGCCCATTGGTGGTCGCAGGTGGCCACAGCCAGGTTCTCGCTGTCCAGCTCTCCAGTCCCATTGCCCATTGGTGGTCGCAGGTGGCCACAGCCAGGTTCTGACTGTCCAGCTCTCCAGTCCCATTCCCTGTTGGTGACCACAGCCAGGTTCCTGCTGTCCAGCTCTCCAGTCCCATTCCCTGTTGGTGACCACAGCCAGGTTCCTACTGTCCAGCTCTCCAGTCTCATTACCTGTTGGTGACCACAGCCAGGTTCTCACTGTCCAGCTCTCCAGTCCCATTGCCCATTGGTGGCCCCAGGTGGCTGCAGGTGGCCGCAGCCAGGTTCTCACTGTCCGACTGTCCACACTCTGTCCTGTCCCAGCTCCGGGCCCTCCCCCCGGCCGTGTCCCCTCCCCGTCCCACCCCCCCGCCCCAGTTTGTCTCTCGTCAGCAGAGCTGAGGTTGGCAAATCCATGAAAACAAAAACTGAACCAACGGAACAAAAAAAAAGCAAAAAAGTTACTTTTGACTTTCATACATGAACAAAAGGAAGGAACAGAATAAAAAAAAAAAAAAAAAAGCAAGAAAAAAAAAAAGCCCGAAATCAACCCCGTCCCACCCCGAAGATTCTGGAATGTCTTTTGAAAACACACAATAGGTAAATTTCTACAGTTCATCCCGCCCCATCCCCCCCCCTTTTTTTTTTTTTTTTTAATTTTTCCTTTTTTTTTTTTTTTTTTAACTAGCACGGCACTCACTGTGGGGTCCTTTTTTTTTTTTTCTTTTAGTATGTATATATATATATAAAAAAAAAAAAAAGAGTTGACTTTTCCTATAAACATACAGCACATGACCAATTTTTTTTTTTTTCCGACTAAATTGTACAAAGTGCGACCACGAGGGGAGGGTCAGAGAAGAGCTATTCTGTTCCTCTAGGAATTTCTATTTACAGCAGTGCCTGGCTGCCCACGGACTTTCTGGGGAAGGGGATTTGGCAGAGCGCTCTCTGCAGCGCTCCCTCTTTTTTAATTTTGGGGTTTTTTTGGGGGGGTGGGGGTGGGTCCTGCCCTCGGGTGAAGCGGCCAGGCCCGGCTGTCCATTGGTGAGGAGGGGAGATAAGAGAGGAGATAAAAGCGGGAGCAGCAGCCAAGCTATTCCCGTGGAATGGTGGAGCCTTTCCTGGCGGCTGAGCGGGCGGCCAGGAGGGCGTCGGGTTGGGAATTCCAGTGGCGAGGAGGAGGAGGAGGAGGAAGGACGGGCACGGGATGGAATTCCAGCCGCTGGCAGGAGGGACGAGCACGGGATGGAATTCCAGTGGTGAGGAGGAGGAAGAGGAAGGATGGGCATGGGATGGAATTCCAGCCGCTGGCAGGAGGGACGGGCACGGGATGGAATTCCGGCAGCGAGGAGGAGGAGGAAGGACGGGCACAGGGTGGAATTCCAGTGGTGAGGAGGAGGAAGAGGAAGGATGGGCATGGGATGGAATTCCAGCCGCTGGCAGGAGGGACGGGCACGGGATGGAATTCCGGCAGCGAGGAGGAGGAGGAAGGACGGGCACAGGGTGGAATTCCAGTGGCGAGGAGGAGGAGGAGGAAGGATGGGCATGGGATGGAATTCCAGCCGCTGGCAGGAGGGACGGGCACGGGATGGAATTCTGGCAGCGAGGAGGAGGAGGAAGGACGGGCACAGGATGGAATTCCAGCGGTGAGGAGGAGGAGGAGGAAGGACGGGCACGGGATGTGGGATGGAATTCCAGCCGCTGGCAGGAGGGACGGTCACGAGATGGAATTCCAGCAGCCAGGAGGAGGAGGAGGAAGGATGGGCATGGGATGGAATTCCAGCGGCGAGGAGAAGGAAGGACGGACACTGGATGGAATTCCAGCGGTGAGGAGGAGGAGGAGGAAGGATGGGCACGGGATGGAATTCCAGCGTCGAGGAGGAGGAAGGACAGGCACGGGATGGAATTCCAGCGGGCAGGAAGGTGTTCCCAGCTGGGGATGGTCAGCGTTTGGCCTCTGAGACACGGTTAAACGTCAGGAAACCTCTGGTTTTAGCAGGAACGGTGACGAGAGAGATCCCAGCAGGTGCTTCCATCCCCGGATCCCTCCGGGGCTCCTTCCTGCTGCTGGGAGCGACACTTGAGCCAGGGCTGGAATCTCCCAGGGTTTCCTGGAGAGCTCTGAAGCACAAACACCACGAAGCAGCGGAGGCTTGGTTGCTCCCCGAGATCTCCGGAGCCGGGAGAGGCCTCGGGATCACCCGGCCAGTCCAGGGCGCTGGGGCTCCTCTGTCCCCTCCGTGTCCCTCTGGCCCCAGGCCGGCCGCAGGTTCCCCCACCCCGGCAGAGGAGGTGGGGATGGAATCGCTTCCAGGCTCTGCCATCCAGGGAATGTTCGGGCTCCGGGTGTGACACGAGGAGGTCTCTGGAGCGCTGAGCCGCCGGGCTCGGGAGTCACCTGGATTCGGCTCCCGCGTGTGAGAGAGGTGCGGGGAAATCCCGCTGGGAATGTCGAGTCAGCTCTGCCGGAGCCGGGGAGCGGAGCTGGAGCCGGGAGCCGGGTGTGGCTGGGAATGCAGGGCAGGGGAGCTGGTGGCTGCAGGAACAGCGGCCTGGCGGTGGATGGTGCGGGGGGCGGGCAGGGGGAGAGCCCAGGGAGAGGTCCCGGCTGCTGGGGAAGGGTGGGAGAAGCAGAAGGGAGAAGGAGGGAAGTCTCCTTTAGCAGCCTGGAGCAGCCCTGGGGTCCCTCAGGGCACAAAAGCAGGAATCGGCTGTGAAAGCAGAGATCTGAAGGGGTTCAGCGAGTCACAAACACTGACAGCCCGCGGGGACACCGAGCTCGGCCTGTAGGGGACACTGAACTCTGCCTGTAGGGGACACCGAACTCTGTCCATGGGGACACCGAACTCGGCCTGTAGGGGACACTGAACTCTGCCTGTAGGGGACACCAAACCCAGCCTGTGGGAGACACCAAGCTCTGTCCATGGGGACAGTGAACTCTGCCTGTAGGGGACACTGAACTCTGCCTGTAGGGGACACCAAACCCAGCCTGTGGGGAACACCAAGCTCTATCCATGGGGGACACAGAGCTCTGCCTGTGGGTGACACAACTCTGCCTGTAGGGGACACCAAACCCAGCCTGTGGGGAACACCAAGCTCTATCCATGGGGGACACAGAGCTCTGCCTGTGGGTGACACAACTCTGCCTGTGGGGGACAACGGTCTGCCCATAGGGGACACCAGAGTCTGCCTGTGGGGGACACTGAACTGCCCATGGAGGGTACTGAACTCTGCCCGTGAGGGACACCAAACTGCCTGTGAGGAACACTGAACTCTGCCTGTGAGGGACAAAACTCTGCCTGTGAGGGACACCAGGCTCTACCTCTGAGGGACATCGAACTCTGCCCACGGGGGATGCAGAACTGCCCGTGGGGAACACCAAATCTGCCTGTGAGGGACACCAAACTCTGCCCATGGGGGACATTGAACTCTGCCCGTGACACTGAACTCTGCCCGTGGGGGAAACAACTCTGCCCGTGAGGAACACTGAACTCTGCCTGTGAGGGACACTGAACTCTGCCCATGGGGAACACTGAACTCTGCCCATGAGGGACACCAAACTCTGCCCATGGGGGACACTGAACTCTGCCCATGAGGGACACCAAACTCTGCCCATGGGGGAAACAACTCTGCCCGTGAGGAACACTGAACTCTGCCTGTGAGGGACATCGAACTCTGCCCGTGGGGGACACTGAACTCTGCCTGTGAGGGACACTGAACTGCCCATGGGGGACACCAAACTGCCTGTGAGGAACACTGAACTCTGCCTGTGAGGGACACTGAACTCTGCCCGTGACCACTGCCCCCTCAGAGCTCAGCTCCTCCCTCCTGCCAGGGCAGCTTTCCTTGCCCTCCCCAGGCCGGATCTCCTGCCCCAGCCCTGGGAGATGAGCGGTGACCTCTGCACCACCGGCGGTGCTCAGGAGACACCGAGCAGCCTCAGCACGGCCGGGAGGGAAAGGTGTCACCACCCCAGCAGGGACCTGGGCTGGGTTTGTCCCAGTGGGGACAGCAGGGAACACAAAGGCAGGAGAGGAGAAAAGCGGGGGGACAAATCCAGGGAATGGGATCCGGGTTAGAGCAGGGAGAGAGAGAGAGGGAGAGGGTCCAGCAGCAGAGGGGAGGGATGGTGGGGATGGAGGGATGGATGGATGGATGGATGGATGGATGGATGGAGGGATGGATGGATGGAGGGATGGATGGACACAAGGATGGATGGAGGGAGGGAGGGAGGGATGGATGGATGGATGGATGGATGGATGATGGATGGATGGATGGATGGATGGATGGACGGATGAGGCAAAAATTTCTCCCGGCAGCGAGGTCAGGGAATACCTGGGAAGGTGGATCCCATCCCTGCAGTGAGCAGAGGGGCAGCTGGGAGCCTCTTCCCGTCCTGCAGAAACCCCTCAGCTCCTCTGCCCCTGCTCCGTTCCCTGCAGGTGACTCCTGCTCCAGCTCTGCTCAGCGACCGCCTGGCCCTGCCGGCTCCTCTTTGCTCCCGTGGCCACCAAGCAGCTCTGTCCCATGTCCTCGGGGTGTCCTGGTCCCTCCTGGTGCCGGGCCGGCGCTGTCCCCGCTGCCGTGGCCCGGCGGTGACGGTGGCACCTGGATTGGTCCCTGGGAGGAGGAGCCAGCGTCGCCCGTGCCCTCCGTCCCCGCTCCTCCCGCAGCCGTTCGCGTTTTCCAAAGGTCCCGGGCTGGCTGGGATCCCATCCTGCCCCTGCTGAGGGAGGCTGGGCTGGGGGAATTTGCTGTCCCTTGAGTAAACGTTTGTCCGCTTTCGTTCTTCTTTGCCCTTTGTTTTAAAACAAGTCCTTGTATTTGGTCCGCAGTTCTTCCGTGGTCCCGATTTTTACATCACCCTTAATTAATGCTCAGCTTGGTTATTCCTTCCTATACAACATTCACCGAATTTACAGCAACGGGAAGAAAAGGAAACAAAATGAAACTTTTTTTTTTTCTTTCCCCCTTTGGAAAGGGGAAAAAAAGAAAAAACGAGAAAAACACAACTCTCAATTTGGCTTCGACTATGCCAGCTACCTAGGGAATGGAAAGTCCTGGAGCGTGGGGGGATGCCGTGGCCAGGGGGTTTGGAGGGAGGGGTTGGTGGATGCCCCCAGCCCCTTGTCTCTGGCCACAGGAGGAGTCCGGCCCCCAGAGGCCGGGGTCGCCTCCGGGAGGCTCGGGAGGAGCCGGGTTCTGGCGGAGCTCCCCCCTCTTCCCCATCTCCTGGGCAGCTGGGGCGGGACGGGGGTGGGGAGGGGTCCCTGGAAGCCGCCGGGGTTCCTCCGGGGGTCTCGGCGGGGCTCTCAGTAGGCCTGGCCCGTCTCCACCGGCAGCAGCCCCAGCACGGCCGAGTGCTCGCCCAGCTTCATGCGGCGCTGCGTGGACAGGCTGACGTTCTTGGCCAGGTAATCCACGGCGGCTGCGGGGGGAAAGGGACAGTCAGGGAAAGGGACAGTCACGGAATGGGGACAGTCAGAGAAAGGGAAGGGACAGGCAGGGAAAGGGACAGTCAGAGAATGGGGACAGTCAGGGGAAGGGACAGTCAGGGAAAGGGACAGGCAGGGAAAGGGAAGGGACAGGCAGGGAATGGGGACAGTCAGGGAAAGGGACAGGCAGGGAAAGGGACAGGCAGGGAAAGGGACAGGCAGGGAAAGGGACAGTCAGGGGAAGGGGACAGTCAGGGGAAGGGACAGTCAGGGGAAGGGACAGTCAGGGAAAGGGACAGTCAGGGGAAGGGGACAGTCAGGGGAAGGGACAGTCAGGGGAAGGGACAGTCAGGGAAAGGGACAGTCAGGGAAAGGGACAGTCAGGACAGGCAGGAGCTTCGGAGAGCGGCACCTCCAGCCCTGCGGGGCAGCAGGGACAGCCCAGGGACCTCCCGCTCCCCCGGGAAGGGGCTCGGAGCCGGGATGGGGCTGTCACACACTGCAGGGACATCCCACTCTCCTGGTGAAGGGCTCAGAGCCGGGATGGGACTGCCAGGAGCAGGACAGGCCCTGCGGGGCAGCAGGGACAGCCCAGGGCTGTCACACACTGCAGGGACCTCCCGCTCTCCTGGTGAGGGGCTCAGAGTCAGGATGGGGCTGTCACACACTCCAGGGACCTCCTGCTCTCCCGGGAACGGCTCAGAGCTAGGATGGAGCTGCCAGGAGCAGGACAGATCCTGCTGGGGCTCAGCACAGCCTAGGGGAGGGGAGGCCCGGGACTCTCTCCGTGGACACCAGAGAGGAGCTAAAATCCCAGCGTGGGAAAAATAAAATGGGATTCTGAGGGATCTGAGCCTGCAGGTTTGGGATGAACCTCCCAGGCTCCCGCTCTGGGTGATGCCGCTGGAAGGGATTCCGGAGATTCCGGGGGGAGCTCCCCGGGGCCGGGCTGGGATCTGCCTCGCCCGCTGCTGGCCCAGGGCTGGCTCAGGAAAAGCTCTTCCCTCGCCTGGGCGGGGAGAGCAACAGCAGCCGCGGAGGGGACGGGAGGTCCCAGGACTGGGACCCAGGAGAGAAACCCCGGGAGAGAAATCCCAGGAGTGAAACGCCAGGAATGAAACCCCAGGAATGAAACCCCAGGAGTGAAACCCCGGGAGTGAAACCCCAGGAATGAAACCCCAGGAGTGAAACCCCGGGAGAGAAACCCCGGGAGTGAAATCCCAGCAGTGAAACCCCAGGAATGAAACCCCAGGAATGAAACCCCAGGAGTGAAACCCCGGGAGTGAAACCCCAGGAATGAAACCCCAGGAATGAAACCCCAGGAGTAAAATCCCGGGAGTGAAACCCCAGGAATGAAACCCCAGGAATGAAACCCCAGGAGTGAAACCCCGGGAGTGAAACCCCAGGAATGAAACCCCAGGAATGAAACCCCAGGAGTAAAATCCCGGGAGTGAAACCCCAGGAATGAAACCCCAGGAGGTGAAGCCCCGGGAGTGAAACCCCAGGAATGAAACCCCAGGAGTAAAATCCCGGGAGTGAAACCCCAGGAGAGAAATCCCAGGAAAGAAGCCCCGGGAGTGAAATCCGAGCAGTAAAACCCCAGGAAAGAAACCCCAGGAGTGAAATCCCCCTTTCCCCGCAGCCCCCCAGGGCCAGCGCTCCCCGGGGCTCCCCGGGAATGTCAGGAAACGCAGCAGGAAAGTTCTGGAAGAGAGCTGGGCGAGCCACAACCGCACTCCCGCGGGCTGGGACGGGACGGTGACACTGCTGATTAGCCGGGCTTCAGTCAAAGCCCCCCCCTCGCCGCCTCTAATGGCCCCAATTAGATTAATCAGGAGCTGGCAGGAGCTGCCCGGTCGCTGCCAATGAGTAAACAAATCTCGGCCATCAGCGCCCTGTCAGCGGCGGGCCCCAGAGGAGCCCCTTCCACGCACCAATCCTGATTAGACTTGGCAGATCCATTAGAATTCCCTTCACGCTCCCGCGTTCCATCACCGGCGTCATTAACGCGGCCCCGGGCCTCCGAGAGCGGCGGATCCGCCGGCCCCGCTCCCCTCCGGCCCCGGGAGCGGCTCCGGCAGCGGGAGGGATCCCGGGAGCAGCCGAGGGGAGCAGCGGCCGGCTGGGGAGTGCCGGTTGTGGCTCCCCCAGCTCTCTTCCAGAAGTTTCCCGCTGCGTTTCCTGACATTCCCGGGGAGCCCCGGGGAGAGCTGGCCCTGGGGGGCTGCGGGGAAAGGGGGATTTCACTCCCAGGATTTCACTCCCGGGGATTTCACCCTCGGGATTTCACTCCCGGGATTTCATTCCTAGGGTTTTACTCCTGGGGTTTCACTCCGGGGAAAGAGGGATTTCACTCGCAGGATTTCTCTCCTGGGATTTCACCCCCGGGATTTCACTCCTGGGATTTCACCCCAGGGATTTTACTCCCTGGGTTTCTCTCCTGGGATTTCACTCCCCGGGTTTCACTCCCGGGACACGCCGGGTGTGTGCTGCCGGCTCTGTCCCCGGTGTCACCCGCGCTGGGGGCAGCAGCTGGAGCCCGCAAAGCCCTGGAACGGTCCCGGAGGTTGGGAAAGCCCCGAGATCATCGAGTCCAGCCCTTAAGGCAGCACTGCCCAGCCCAACCCCAAACCGGCTCCGAGCACCGGATCCGGTTTTTTGGGGGGGGACAATCTCAAGGGTTTCACTCCCTGGGCAGCCCGAGCACTGGATCCGGTTTTTTTGGGGGGACAATCCCAGGGGTTTCACTCCCTGGGCAGCCCGAGCACCGGATCCGGTTTTTTGGGGGGGATAATCTCAAGGGTTTCACTCCCTGGGCAGCCCGAGCACCCTTTCCACGCAGGATTTTCCCCCGGATTTTCCCAACCCGCACCTCCCCCGGCGCCTTTTGAGGCCGTTTCCTTTGGTCCCTCGTCCCCCCAGCTCCGACCTCCCGCCGGGCTGGGAATCCCATGGCAACCCCATCCTGCAGAAAAAAAACCAAATATTCCCTGCCTGCCGTGCCGCCGGGAAGAGCCCGCAGGCTGCGGGGGGATCCCGGGCCGGCAGTGGGGATGGGGATTGTTGGTTTAGCGGGGCAGAAGCCAAAACAAACGCGGAAAGTGGCGGAGGGCGCTCTGGGTGTTTGTTGGTTTAAGCGCGGGGGGAAAGCGGGGCCGGGTTTGTTTTTGTGAAACCGGGAACAAGGAGAAGCGGGAGGAGCGGGATCCCGGGCAGGGCCGGGGCCGGAGGCCACGGAGCTCCGGTTCCCAAATCCCGGCTTTGTCCCGCTGTCACACGGAGCCTGCCCCGACAGCCTAACCCCCATTCACACAGCCTCATTAATATTAATGACGCGGTGCAGATGTGTGCCGCTGCCTTAGACATCATCCACGGGATACTTGGCGTTAGGTAATTAATATATTTTTATATATTCTATACTATATATATATACTAATATATATATATAATATAATATATATAGTATAGAATATAGACTATATATATTTATATATTATATATAGTATATATAGTATAGAATATAGAGAATATATATTTTATATATTATATATTTATATATAAAACAGATAATATTATACATTATACATTATATCTTATATCTTATATCTTATATCTTATATCTTATATCTTATATCTTATATAATAGAATATATCTATAATAGAATATTATAGATATATTCTATAATAATATATAATAATAAAGAGATAATAATAAACGATAATAATAGAATAAATAATAATATAGAATAGAATAATATATAGAGAATATATAGAATATAGAATATATATTCTTTATATAATACATATATTTTCAAAATATATTAGTTAAAATAAATTATAAACGAAATCGATTCTTAATGATAAATTAATGTTTTTATCGCCTAAAAAAATACAAGTTTTTGATGCTTCTGTGCCGCATCAGAGGAGGAGGAAGGAGCCCCTGACCCGAATAAAATGACCCCTGGTGCTGGTCACCTCGGGTTCCAGCGGGACCCGAAGGGGACGCGAAGGATGCGATGGGAGGAGGGGTCGGAACGAATTCTGCAAAGCGCGACAGGCACCGGGAAAAGCAGGAAAAACAAAAAACCAAGAAACCCCTGCGCTCCCCCGAGGTCAGCAGGCGAGGGGCGCTGCTGGGGCCAGCGCCGGACCGCGGCAGGGGTGACAGAAAGCGGCACCCGCGGCCCGGGAAACGGCACCGAGGAGCGCAAATAAATCCCCGCGGCAGAGGCAGACAAACCCTCCTTTCTCCTGCCCCCCTCTCGCTCCCCCCTCACTTGATTTTATTTTTATTTTCTTTTCTAACACACGCGGGTGTGACTAACGCCTGGCCCAAGGGAACCCTTGATTGGAAATCCATGGTATCGGAATTTGTTTAAGATTTTTATCAATAGCACGTGTGTCCAGCCCCCCGCATCCAGAGGCCAGGGGGGAAAGGTCGAGGGGGTCACGGATCAAACTCCCGACAAACAAAAAGAGGAGGGGCGCGGGGGGGGCCCGGCTATTGATGCCGGCTGCCGCCACAGCCGGTTCTCATCGAGGCCGCGGCGCTGGGGACATGAAAGGGCCGGGAGCGGCAGCGGGGCCGGGAGCGGCGGCCCCGGCAGGGGAAGGTCAGCGGGGACAGGCCGCGGGCAGCGGGAGCGCGCCCGCAGGAAGAGGATGCACCTTTCACCCCGGCGGGGGCAGCGGCGCGCCCGGCGCGGCAGGTGAGAGTGGTGAGGGCTAGGAGGGTGTGCCTGTCACTGTGCCTGTCACCAGGCCTGGCTGTGCCTGTCACTGTACCTGTCACTGTGCTTGTCACCTGGCCTGGCTGTGCCTGTCACTGTGCCTGTCACTGTGCCTGTCACTGTGCCTGTCACCAGGCCTGGCTGTGCCTGTCACTGTACCTGTCACTGTGCCTGTCACCTGGCCTGGCTGTGCCTGTCACTGTGCCTGTCACTGTGCCTGTCACTGTGCCTGTCACCAGGCCTGGCTGTGCCTGTCACTGTGCCTGTCACTGTGCCTGTCACCTGGCCTGGCTGTGCCTGTCACTGTGCCTGTCACTGTACCTGTCACTGTGCCTGTCACCTGGCCTGGCTGTGCCTGTCACTGTGCTTGTTACCGTGCTTGTCACTGTGCCTGTCACTGTACCTGTCACTGTACCTGTCACTGTACCTGTCACACGGCTGGGCTGTGCCTGTCACCTGGCAGAGCTGTCTCTGTCACCCAGCAGGGCTGTGCCTGTCACTATGCCTGTCACCCGGCCTGGCTGTGCCTGTCACCGGGCCTGTCACCCAGCAGAGCTGTGCCTGTCACCTGGCCTGGCTGTGCCTGTCACCCCCTGATCAGGCTGTCTCTGTCACCCCCAGCCACCCTGTCCCTGTCACCCAACTGGGACAGCTCCCACAGGGCCGGGCTGTGCCTGTCTGAGGGGCCGGCTCAGGATCCCAATCCTGGTTCCTGGGCCCTCTCAGGATCCCAATCCCAGTCCCTGGGCCGGCTCAGGATCCCAATCCCAGCTCCTGAGCAGGCTCAGGATCCCAATCCCAGTTCCTGGGCACACTCAGGATCCCAATCCCTGTTCCTGGGCCCTCTCAGGATCCCAGTCCCAGTTCCTGAGCAGGCTCAGGATCCCAATCCCAGTTCCTGGACCCTCTCAGGATCCCAATCCCAGTTCCCAGGCACACTCAGGATCCCAATCCCAGCTCTCCCAGAGCCCCAGCCCGGCTGGTGAATGTTCTGCAGGAAAAGCTCCGAGCCCTGGCCAGGGACCCCCAGAGCTGGGCTTTACAAACCCCGGCTTTCCCCTGGCGGGGGGATTTCCCGCCAATCCCGGCGGTTTTTGGGAGAGGTGAGAACTGGGGGAGGAGAAAGGGATTGCTGGGGATTGCTGGGGATTGCTGACGGGAAGGTTTCACCTCAAACACTCCCCTGGATCTCCCCGACTCGGCTGCCAGGGCAGCAGCAATCCGTGAGCAGATTCCTTTTCCACCTCCAACCCAACAAAATTCCCTTTTCCACCTCCAGCCAGACAAAATTCCCTTTTCCACCTCCAACTAGACAAAATTCCCTTCTCCACCTCCAGCCCAAACAAAATTCCCTTTTCCACCTCCAGCCAGACAAAATTCCCTTTTCCACCTCCAGCCCAAACAAAATTCCCTTTTCCACCTCCAGCCAGACAAAATTCCCTTTTCCACCTCCAACTAGACAAAATTCCCTTCTCCACCTCCAGCCCAAACAAAATTCCCTTTCCCACCTCCAGCCCAACAAAAAAAATCCCTTTTTCCCCTCCAGCCAGACAAAATTCCCTTTTCCACCTCCAGCCGGACAAAATTCCCTTTTTCCCCTCCAGCCAAACAAAATTCCCTTTTCCACCTCCAGCCCAACAAAATTCCCTTTTTCCCCTCCAGCCCAACAAAATTCCCTTCTCCAGCCAAACAAAACTCCTTTTTCCACCTCCAGCTGGACAGAATTCCCTTTCCCACCTCCAGCCCAACAAAAAATTCCCTTTTCCACCTCCAATCAAACAAAATTCCCTTTTCCACTTCCAACCAAACAAAATTCCCTTTCCCACCTCCAGCCAGACAAAATTCCCTTTTCCACCTCCAGCCCAACCAAATTCCCTTCTCCAGCCAAACAAAACTCCTTTTTCCACCTCCAACCCAACAAAAAATTCCCTTTCCACCTCCAGCCCAACAAAATTCCCTTCTCCAGCCAAACAAAATTCCCTTTTCTATCTCCAGCCCAACAAAAAATTCCCTTTTCCACCTCCAGCCAGACAAAATTCCCTTCTCCAGCCGGACAAAATTCCCTTTTCCCCCTCCAGCCGGACAAGCTCCCGTGCCCCTCAGGGGGAATTTGGCCGCCCCAAAGCGGCGAACCCGCTCCCCCGGTCAGCCCCATCCCCTCCCCGGTCAGCCCCATCCCCTCCCCGGGCAGCCCCATCCCCTCCCCGGGCAGCCCCATCCCCTCCCCGGGCAGCCCCATCCTGCTCCCCCGGGCAGCCCCATCCTGCTCCCCCGGGCAGCCCCATCCTGCTCCCCCGGGCAGCCCCATCCCGCTTCCCGGGCAGCCCCATCCCCTCCCCGGTCAGCCCCATCCCCTCCCCGGGCAGCCCCATCCCCTCCCCGGCCCCCCGAACCCCCCCGGCCCCCGGAACCCCCCCGGCACTCACTCTGCCCGTACTGGCCGTACTGGTACCCGGCCACGGGGTCGACGCTGTAGCTGGTGGTGCTGTAGGTGGGGGGACAGTAGGACTGCGAGGTGGGGAGGCTCTCCACCGACTTGATGGAGTCGCTGCGCTGGCTGCAGCTGGCCGAGATGGAGTTGGTGCTGTCCAGGCCGCCGTGGAGGGGAGAGATGGAGAAATCGGCCTGAGCTTGAGGCGGGACGCCGCTGGGGTTGCTGAGGATGCTCATCACCTGCGAGGAGACAGCGGGGGGAAACTGTCAGGGAGGGGGTGGAGGGAGGAGGGAAAAGGGTCACAAAAAAACCCCACAAACCCAAAAAAAACCCCCAAAAACACCAAACCAACCCCAAAAAACCAAACCAAACCAAACCACAAAAAAAACCCCAAAAAAACCAACCAACCAAACAAAAAACCCCAAAACAAACAAACAAACAAAACCCAAAAAAACCCACCCCAAACCAAAACCGAAAACAACAAAAAAAAACCCCACAAAAACCAAAACGAAACAAAACCAACAAACAGAACAAAACAAAAACAAAAACAAAAACCACCCCAAAAAATCCAAAAAACCCACGGCGCGTTGGGATGGACAGAGCCCGCACAGAGCCGAGCTCTGCTCCCACCAAACCCCCCCGGCAGCCCCCGGGGCTCCCCTCGGAACCCCCGAGCCCGGAGAACGGAGCGGTTCCCACGGGGTTTGGGGATTTTTTTTTGGTGCCCGGCTAAGGACGGGCACGGAAAACCAGGAAGGAAAATCCCGATTTTCCCTGTTTTTGGGAAGCGAGGTTTGCAAAGGTTCCCCCCACCCCGCCCCAAAGCAAAGCAGGCCGGACCCCGGCTGCCTTTGATGCAGCTTCAGGGGCTGAAAAAAACCAAAACCCGTGCGAGTTCTCTTTGCCCCCAAAATGTTAAAGGGTAACAGGTCCCGCTCCGGCTCTTTCCAGTTGGAAAACGTAATTCAATTTGCACACAAGGGAAAAAAAAAAATCAAAACACAAAACCTTCCTGCTTTGAGACCTGAACCAGATGAACTAATTGGGGTTTTGTTGGTGGTTTTTTGCTTTTTTTTTTTTCTTGCGGTAAAAAATGCCAGATTCGTTCCCGGGGCTGAGCTGGGGGTGAGGCTCTGCCCTGTCCCGGCCGGGATCAGCAGAATTTCCCCGGGGTAATTCCCAGGGAAGGCTGGAAAGGGAAGGGCCGAGGGGAGGCCGGGGGTCCCTGAAGCCTCTCGGTCGCTCGGGGGCCGGGGGGAGAGGGGACAGGGGACGGTCACCTCGGGGGCGAGCGGCTCCGAAACCTCCGAATTTAGCACAACCTCATTGACACCAATTAAAGTGGCAAATTGGAAAGGGTTGGAGCCTGGCAAGTGGTAAAACGAGCCCTTTATGCGGCCGGCAGCGGCCTGGGGAGCTTTTGTGCCGCGGCTGCATTCTCCTGAAGGACACCGGGGGCCAAAGCGGCGGGGGAGTTTTTGTGGGGGCCCAGGGCTCCCCTTCCTGCTCACCCCGACACCTCCCCGGCCCCTCGCCCCTGCCCCAGCGGGGTGAACGCCCAGCCACGAGCTGGCCCCCGCTCTCTAAAGCTTCTCCTCCTCCTCTTCCTCCCCGCTTTGCCTCCATGGAAAATCCCCTCCCGGCTCCGCTCCGGGAGGGGAATTTGTCCGGCAGGGGAATGGGGGGAGCGGCCGGACCCCCGCGGAGCGGGAGGGGGGGTTGGACAAAATCCTGGGAAATCCGTCTGACCCCGAGCGCGGGGTTGGGCTGGGGCGTGGGGCTGGGGCACGGGAGTGGGGGTTTGAGGGAGGGAAGGGCTCGTTCCCCCCAGACCTGACTCGTTCCCCCAGCCTCAGGCTCATTCCCCCAGACCTGTTTCGTTCCCCCATTCCCGGGCTCATTCCCCCATCCTTGTCTCGTTCCCCCCATCCCCGGGCTCATTCCCCCATTCCCGGGCTCATTCCCCCATCCCTGTCTCGTTCCCCCATTCCCGGGCTCATTCCCCCATCCCTGTCTCGTTCCCCCATCCCCGGGCTCATTCCTCCATTCCCGGGCTCATTCCCCCATCCCTGTCTCGTTCCCCCCATCCCCGGGCTCATTCCCGGCTCGTTCCCCCATCCCCGGGCTCATCCCCGGGCTCATTCCCGGCTCGTTCCCCCATCCCCGGGCTCGTTCCCCCTCAGTCTGGGCTCGTTCTCCCATCCCTGTCTCACCGACCCTCTCTCCTCCAGGCTTTCCCCCCCCTCACCCAGCTCAGACTTCTCTGCTGCTCCCCAGAAGTCAAACCCGGCCCAGCCGCCGCGGCCGCACCGAGCTCAGCCCGGAGCCTCTCCCGAGCCCCCCGGGCACCGCTCCGGCCCGGCGGGGGTTAATTAATGAATCCCCGAGATGCTCAGCCCCAAAAACGTGCGGGCCAGCCCGAGGAGCGGGGGGTGAGGAGAGGAAAGGGCGCTCGGGAGGGCGGATGAACCCAGCCCCGGGTGGATGAACCCAGCCCTGGATGGATGAACCCAGCCCTGGACAGATGAACCCAGCCCCGGGTGGATGAACCCAGCCCTGGAGGGATGAACCCAGCCCCGGGTGGATGAACCCAGCTCTGGACGGATAAACCCAGCCCCGGACGGATGAACCCAGCCCCGGGTGGATGAACTCAGCCCTGGACGGATAAACCCAGCCCTGGACGGATGAACCCAGCCCTGGACGGATGAACCCAGCCCCGGGTGGATGAACCCAGCCCTGGACGGATGAACCCAGCCCTGGACGGATGAACCCAGCCCCGGGTGGATGAACCCCGCCCCGGGTGGATGAACCCAGCCCCGGATGGATGAACCCAGCCCCGGGTGGATGAACCCAGCCCCGGATGGATGAACCCCGCCCCGGATGGATGAACCCAGCCCCGGGTGGATGAACCCAGCCCTGGACGGATGAACCCAGCCCTGGACGGATGAACCCAGCCCCGGTGGATGAACCCAGCCCCGGATGGATGAACCCAGCCCCGGGTGGATGAACCCAGCCCCGGGTGGATGAACCCAGCCCTGGACAGATGAACCCAGCCCCGGATGGATGAACCCAGCTCTGGAGGGATGAACCCAGCCCTGGACGGATGAACCCAGCCCCGGGTGGATGAACCCAGCCCTGGACAGATGAACCCAGCCCCCGGTGGATGAACCCAGCCCTGGACAGATGAACCCAGCCCTGGGAGGATGAATCCAGCCCTGGTGGATGATCCCAGCCCCGGATGGATGAACCCAGCCCCAGGTGGATGAATCCAGCCCCGGGTGAATGAACCCAGCCCCAGGTGGATGAATCCAGCCCTGGTGGATGATCCCAGCGCGGGGGTGCCGGGCTGTCCCGGGGGGTGCAGCACGGACCCCTCGGGGCTCTGCGGGAGCGGGGGGATGGCTCGAGGGCCGCCTGCAGGGGCTCTCCCGGCCGCCGAGCTGTTTGTGGGCTCCTCCTAAAGCGGGGTCACCAACCCCGGCACCCGGCTCGGCCCCAAATCCGCTGGGGGTTCGGGGAGAGCTCCGGGCTGGAGCATCCCCTGGGCTGCAGGAGGGGCCGGATCCGTGTCCCGAGGAACACCCCGGGGCCTCACAGGCAGCCCCCGCCCGCAGCCAATTCACCAGCACGGCTCGGTGAAAACAACAACAAAAACCCACAAAACAACTGCCCAAAGAGACAACAACTGCCGCTCGAAACAACAAAGAGGCGCAGGGAACACGGGAGGTGGGGACGGCGAGGGAAGCTCTGCCCTTCCCTGAGCTGTCCAGGCCTGGAAGTGCTGCCCGGCCGGGGAGCTGAGCCCTGCCCGGCCCTGCCCTGCAGGTGCAGGGAGCGCTGGAAGCGCGGCTGGAATCACTCAGGGAGCAGCGGGGTTTGTGCCGCTCTCCCTCCCTGGAGCCCCTCAGCTGCTTTTTATTACCCCGAGAAAAGAAAAGGCTCCCCGAGGCCGCCGGAGCCACGTTAACACTTCCTCTTAAGAAAAGAAAAAGGGGATGTAAAGCAAGGCTGGCAAATGAAAGGCAGATTCACACTCCGGGTTCAGGGAGCGGGGCAGATGCTTCCACCAATGTTGTTAAAAAGGGGAATTTGGGCTTCAACCAGCGGGAATCAGGAGCGGTTCCTGATCTCAGCTCTGCCCCTGAGGTCGCTCCAGCCCCGGTGCCCCTCCGGGAGCCCTGCAGGGACAGCTCAGCCCAGCCCAGCCCGGGAAGGACGGGCTGGATTTCCCTCTGGAATTCCGCGGGGGAGCGCCAGGACAGCGGCGTTCCCTGCCGGCCCCGCCGGGGTGGGGAAGGCTGGGGATCCATCCCAGCTGCGTGTTCCCGTGGGTTTGGGGCGGCCGAGGGGACCCTGACAGCTCCACTGAGCCCCAAAACTCTCCGGACACTCTCCAAGGACCCTGACCACGGGAAACCCCTGCCCTTCCCGGCCTGGCTGGGGGGGATTTGGGGCTGAGGAGCCCCTGCCCTTCCCGGCCTGGCTGAGGGGGATTTGGAGCTGAGGAGCCCCTGAGGGGGATTTGGGGCCGGGAGCCCCCGCCCTTCCCAGCCTGGCTGAGGGGGATTTGGAGCTGAGGAGCCCCTGCCCTTCCCGGACAGGCTGGGGGGGATTTGGGGCCGGGAGCCCCTGCCCTTCCCGGACAGGCTGGGGGGGATTTGGGGCTGAGGAGCCCCTGAGGGGGATTTGGGGCCAGGAGCCCCTGAGGGGGATTTGGGGCCGGGAGCCCCCGCCCTTCCCAGCCTGGGGGGATTTGGGGCCAGGAGCCCCTGCCCTTCCCGGCCCGGCTGGGGGGGATTTGGGGCCGAGCTCCCTGAGCTCTGCACAGGTTCAGCCGAGGGCAGATCCGACTTTTCCCCACGCCAGGACACGAAGGTGTTTGGAATAACCAGAGAGAACCGGCGATTCCCGTTCCCTCCCTGCCACCCAGCCCGGAAAACCCTGCAGGGCCCTCCTGGGCCCGCGCTCCCCGACTTCCTTTTTCAGCCTCAGAAAGGAAAAAAAAAACCCAAAAAACAACAAAACTCCTTTTCCAGGCCGCTGGTGAACTCCGGATCCCCTCCTCAAGAACGCCGAGTCCTTCTCCCCTTTCCCTTCCTGACCTTGCCGGCTTCTAATTCGTTACTTCTTGGTGCATTATCGCGGCTAACCAAAAATCGATGGGCGCTCCACGCACCCCGCGGGGCTTTGTCTGCGGGGGGGACCTGCCCGCTGTCCATCAGCGGGGCTGACTGACAGCCCTGCCTCTCCCTCTCCCTCTCCCTCTCCCTCTCCCTCTCCCTCTCCCTCTCCCTCTCCCTCTCCCTCTCCCTCTCCCTCTCCCTCTCCCTCTCCCTGCCTCTCACCGCTGCCCTCTCCCTTTCCCGGGTCCATCCCCCGGGCTGGCCCTCGGGGCCGGGAGCCCTTCAGCCTTCAGTCCCCGCCGAGGTCACCTCAGCACGAGG
Organism: Phylloscopus trochilus trochilus; assembly: GCA_016584745.2. Classification (NCBI taxonomy): domain Eukaryota; kingdom Metazoa; phylum Chordata; class Aves; order Passeriformes; family Phylloscopidae; genus Phylloscopus; species Phylloscopus trochilus. Next base: position 61,375 of record WQNJ02000107.1, read on the forward strand.
TGGGGACGGAGCAGGGAGCGGTGCCGGGGTGCGGGGCAGCCCGAGGTCGGAGCACAAAGACCCTCCCGGATGAACGCAGCGGCTCTCCCCGCTCACCTCCTGCTGCTGCCTCCCTCCCTCCCTCCTCACCCTCCTCGGCAGCTCCCCCCTCCCCACCCTGCTCCCCCCGGGACGTTTCATCGCTCTCTCTCTCTTTCTCTCTCTTTCTCTCTCTCCCCCACTACTTTAAAAGGAGGGGAGTTCAAAAAAAAAAAAAAAAAAAAAAAAAAAAAAAAAAAAAAAAAAAAAAGTAATTAATTCCCTGGGTTTCTGAGCTGGCCCTCGGGGCCTGCGGCCGTGGAAGCTGCGGCGGGGGAAATGTGCACCCTTTATGATAAAGGGAGGCGGCTCCGGGCGGGGAAGCGCAATCAGGACCCTCCAGCCCGGCAATCAGCGGCCGCGGCTCGGGGCGGGGGGCTCGGGGGGCTCGGGGGGCTCGGGGGGCTCGGGCAGAGAAGGGAGGGAGCAGGGGAGGGCAGCGCCCCGGCGGTGGGCAGGGCTGGCAGAGCTCCTGGTGGGTCCTGAGAGCCGTGGGGCACCCACGGAGTGACCACGGGTCATTCCCTGGAGTGACCACGGGTCATTGTCCGTGGGACATCTCCAGTGACCACGCGTCATTGTCCGTAGGACACCCACGGAGTGACCACGGGTCATTCCCTGGAGTGACCACGGGTCATTGTCCGTGGGACATCTCCAGTGACCACAGCTCCTCTGTGGGACATCCCTGGAGTGACCACGGGTCATTGTCTGTGAGACACCCATGGAGTGACCACGGGTCATTCCCGGGAGTGACCACGGGTCATTCTCTGTGGGACACCCACGGAGTGACCACGGGTCATTTTCTTAGGGACATCTCCAGTGACCACAGCTCCTGTGTGGGACATCCCTGGAGTGACCACGGGTCATTTTCTGTGGGACACCCACGGAGTGACCACGGGTCATTTTCTGTGGGACACCCACAGAGTGACCACAGCTCCTCTGTGGGACATCTGCAGTGACCACAGCTCCCTCCCTACAGAACATCCCTGGAGTGACCACAGCTCCCCAGGATCCCCAAGTGATTCCCTGGACACACCCAGGGACACCCGGGACATCCAGTGACATACCTGGGGACATCCATGGACAAATTCAGGGACACCCAGGGACAAATCCAGGGACATCCAGGGACAAACCCAGGGACAAACCCAGGGACACCCAGGGACACCCAGGGACATCCAGCAACATCCATGGACACCCAGGGACATCCAAGGACATCCAGGGACATCCAGGGACATCCAGGGACATCCAGGGACACCCAGGGACAAATCCAGGGACACCCAGGGACATCCAGGGACACCCAGGGACATCCAGGGACACCCAGGGACAAACCCAGGGACATCCAGGGACATCCAGGGACACCCAGGGACATCCAGGGACAAACCCAGGGACACCCAGGGAAGGGGCTCCTGGCACCCGCTTCCTGAGGCTGTGGCGCTGCTTTCCTGGGAACAGGGAACAAGGAGAAATCCTCCCCAGATAAAATCCCTGGGAATGGGATCAGCTGGACCCGCCGGTGCCAGGCGAGCAGGAACGGGCGGGAATCCTCCCTCTCCACAAAAAATAAACCCCTGGGAATGGGATCAGTGTCACCTCTTGGTGCCACGGCGGTGAGGAGCCCCAGGAGGCTCTGCCGGGGGGGCTGAAACCTCCCCTGGGTTCCCCCACCTCACCTCCCCGGGCCTGGAGAACCGGGCTGCCGGCAGCGCCGCTGCACCCCCGGGCGTGGCGGGGGACAAAGCTCCCCCGGCTCCTCCCGGAGAGAGCTCTCTGCTCCCAGCCCCTCTCCCCGTTTTTTTTTTTTTTGGGGGGGGGGTTGTGGGATCCAGCTCCACCTTTCCCATCTCCCGCTCTTTCCTTGCTCCCGGCAGAAGGAACAACAACAACAAAAAAAACCTAAAAAAACCCACCAAAAACAAAAAAACAAACAAAAAAAACCCAAAAAACCAAACAACAACAACAACAAAACCCTAAAACCCACCAAAAAACCCTAAAAAACAAAAACAACAAAAAAAAAAAAACTAAAAAAACCACCAAAAACCCTTTCCCCACGTCAATGCTTTTTTTTTTTTTTTTTTTTTTTTTATTATTATTTTTTTTGATCTCGGTGGCTTCGCTTCCCCACTCGGCGGGAGGAGGAAGAGTCGATTTATTCCCCGCACGCATGAAAGGGGAACAAAACCGAGAGGTTGGGCTGCAGGACGGCTGAAAGCCGAAGAAAAGAAGTTAGGAGGAGATAAAGACACTTTTTTTTTTTTTTTCCCAAAGACCTCCTCTCGAAAGGAGGATAAACAGATGCAAACGTGCCCCCAGGTAGGGGCGGAATGGCTGCTGCAGCAATCACAAACACCGAGCGCCTCATTTCCCCGAGTTATTTTCTAAATCGCCGCAGCCCCGGCGGATCCCGGCGCTCCAAACCCACCCGGTTCGCTTTTCCTGCACCCGGGGAACCTCCGAGCAGCTCCCGGCCGGGTTTGGGAGCCACCCGGGGCTGCGGTGGGCGAGGGGAGCTGCTCCTGGGGGTCCTGGAAGGGGTTTTGGAAGCCCAGGGGGTTCGGTGGGCGAGGGGAGCTGCTCCTGGGGGTCCTGGAAGGGGTTTTGGAAGCCCAGGGGGTTCGGTGGGCAGGGGGAGCTGCTCCTGGGGGTCCTGGAAGGGGTTTTGGAAGCCCAGGGGGTTCGGTGGGCAGGGGGAGCTGCTCTTGGGGGTCCTGGAAGGGGTTTTGGAAGCCCAGAGGGGTCGGTGGGCGAGGGGAGCTGCTCCTGGGGGTCCTGGAAGGGGTTTTGGAAGCCCAGGGGTCCTCTCGGCCTCGCCCCGGGGTGACCTCGAGCACCTCGCCTCTCTCAGGTGTCACCCGGGTTTGGAACCGGGGACTGCAGCCCCCGCTCGGGTTTGGGGAGAAACCCGGGTTTGGAACCGGGGGCTGCAGCCCCCGCTCGGGTTTGGGGGGGGATTCGAGGCTGACAAAGCCGGGGCTGCTCCCCAGGGGGTCCATCCCCCCGCTCCAGGAGCCGAGGGGAGCAGCGGGGGAGACCCCAAAACCCCACAGCTCCTCCTGACACGGGTGGGCTCCATTTCTGAACTGCAAAATCCCGACTTTCCTGACCCCAAATCTGCTCTGGAAAAGGTGCGGGGAGCAGTGAGGAAGCCCCCACAACCCCACAGCTCCTCCGGACACGGGTGGGCTCCACTTCTGAGTTGCAAAATTCCGACTTCCCTGACCCCAAAATCTGAGCTGAAAAAGTTGAGGGGAGCAGCGGGACCTCCTGACACAGCTGAGCTGCAAAATCCCGAATTCCCAGTCCAAACCTGGGCTGGAAAAGTTGCGGGGAGCAGCGGGGGAACCCCCACAGCTCTCCTGACAGGGGTGGGCTCCACTTCTGCTGGGGAAGCTGCAAAATCCCGACTTCCCTGACCCCCAAATCTGCTCTGGAAAAGGTGAGGGGAGCAGCGGCGCCTCCTGACACAGCTGAGCTGCAAAATCCCAATTTCCTTGACCCCAAACTTGGACTGGAAAAGGTGCGGGGAGCAGTGAGGAAGCCCCCACAACCCCACAGCTCCCCCGGACACGGGTGGGCTCCACTTCTGCTGGGGAAGCTGCAAAATCCCGACTTCCCTGACCCCAAAATCTGAGCTGGGAAAGTTGAGGGGAGCAGCGGGGCCTCCGGACACAGCTGAGCTGCAAAATCCCGAATTCCCAGTCCAAACCTGGGCTGGAAAAGGTGCGGGGAGCAGCGGGGGAACCCCCAGAACCCCACAGCTCCTCCTGACACACCTGAGCTGCAAAATTCCGAATTCCCTGACCCCAAAATCTGAGCTGGGAAAGGTGAGGGGAACAGCGGGGGAACGCCCACAACCCCACAGCTCCTCCGGACACAGCTGACCAGCAAAATCCCAATTTCCTGACCCCAAACCTGGGCTGGAGAAGGCACCGAGAGCCGGGAACGGGGCGTTCCCGACCCCCTGCCTTCCCCAAATCCCCCGGGAACACCGGAGCCCCCTCCTGAGCCGCCCCACGGAGCGAAAAGAACCCGAACCAGCGACGCCGCCGAGGGTGCCGGGGGGTGACACGGGGAGGATGAGGATGGCCCTGGGATGGACCGGGGGAGCCACCGGCCAGGCGGGATGGAGAGGGCTCGGGGGGTGCGATGGAGCCGGGGGTGCGATGGAGCTGCGGAGCCACGGGAGGAGGAGCGGGGAGCAGGAGGAGGAGGAGGAGGAGGCGGTGGGAGGTCGTTACCTGGTTGTTCAGGGCTATGGTGAGGTTCCAGCGGGAGCACTGCGTCTTGTTTTGGGCACCCTGCTTCTGTAAGGGATGCACAAAGGACAGGCAGAGGTCTGAGGAGGAGGAGGAGGAGGCTCTAAGCTGCCTTCGGCTCGGGGAGCCCGCGCGGGGATCGGAGGGGCCGGCGGGGGAGCGGAGAAATCCCGAGGGAGAGGCGGGACTGGGAAAGGGAGAGGGTGAGAGCTGCTGGGTCCGGGGACACGAGCCACGGTGCCTGGCTTGGGACAGCAAAAACTGCTCTGGGACACCAAAAACTGCTCTGGGGCAGCAAAAACTGTTCTGGGACAGCAAAAACTGCTCTGGGACACCAAAAAACTGTTCTGGGACAGCAAAAACTCTGCTCTGGGACAGCAAAAACTGTTCTGGGACAGCAAAAACTGATCTGGGGCAGCAAAAACTGTTCTGGGGCACCAAAAATTCTGCTCTGGGGCACCAAAAATTCTGCTCTGGGACACCAAAAACTGTTCTGGGACAGCAAAAACTGTTCTGGGACAGCAAAAACTGCTCTGAGACACCAAAAACTGCTCTGGGACAGCAAAAACTGCTCTGGGGCACCAAAAACTGCTCTGGGACACCAAAAACTCTGCTCTGAGACACCAAAAACTGTTCTGGGACAGCAAAAACTGCTCTGGGGCACCAAAAACTGCTCTGGGACACCAAACTCTGCTCTGGGACACGAAAAACTGCCCTGGGACAGCAAAAACTGCTCTGGGACACCAAAAACCTCTGCTCTGAAACACGAGCCACAATCCCTGGCTCTGAGACACCAAACTCTGACCTGGGACACTAAAAACTGCTCTGAGACACCAAAAACTGCTCTGGGACACCAAAAACTCTGCTTTGGGACACCAAATTCTGCTCACAAACACGAGCCAGTGCCCCAGGTCTGGGACACCGAGCTCTGCTCTGGGACACGGAACTCTGCTTGGGGACACCAAAAACTGTTCTGGGGCACCAAAAACTGTTCTGGGGCACCAAATTCTGCTTTGGGACAGCAAACTCTGCTCTGAGACATGAGCCAGTCCCCGGCTCTGGGACACCAAACTCTGCTCTGGGACACCAAACTCTGCTCAAAAACACAAGCCATTGTCCCCAGCTCTGGGACACCAAACTCGGCTCTGGGACAGCAAAAACTGCTCACAAACACGAGCCTTTGTCCCCGGCTTTGGGACACCAAACTCTGCTCTGAAACACAAGCCAGTGCCCCAGGTCTGGGACACCGAGCTCTGCTCACAAACACAAGCCTTGTCCCCAACTCTGGGACACCGAGCTCTGCTCTGGGACACCGAAAACTCTGCTCTGGAACACCAAACTCTGCTCTGGGACACCAAACTCTGCTCGGGGACACCGAGCTCTGCTCACAAACACAAGCCTTGTTCCCAACTCTGGGACACTGAACTCTGCTTTGGGACACCAAAAACTGCTCTGGGACACCAAACACTGCTCTGGGACACCAAAAACTCTGTTTTGAGACACCAAAAACTCTGCTCGGGGACACCAGACTCTGCCCTGGGACACCAATCTCTGCTTTGGGACACCAATCTCTGCTTTGGGACACCAAACTCTGCGCTGGGACACCGAGCTCTGCCGCTCCCCGGAGGATCGCCATCAGCGAAGGCCGGGCCAGGCTGGGCCGGCAGGGAGAGACCCCCGAGGTGTCCCGCGGGGCAGGGGCTGGGGGGGCCCAGGCTGTGGGCAGCGAGCAGCAAACACCGGGAGAGAGCAGCTCCTCCCTCCCTCCCTCCCGGAGGTGGGAATGCGCTCCTGGACACCCGGAACCCTCCCAGGGTTTCCCGGCGCCGCTGCCCTCGGGGGAAGGGGGGGTTTGTGCTTTGCCGCCGCCGTTTCTCCCGTGGCACGGCGCCTCTTCCCGGATCTCATTGCGGAATTCCGGGACGTTCCACACAGAAAAATCCGGGATCGGGCCCGGCCCTCCCCCGCCGAGCAGCGAGCAGAGCCGCTCCCGAATTTTGGAGTCGGCAGAAGCGAAGCGTCCCCGGTGCTGCTTCCATCCTCCGCCCCCTTGAACCCCCGCGTTCCTCCGGGAATGTTCCGGGAGGGGGAGCCCCGGGGGGGAAAATCCCCCTGGTGGGGCTGGAAGCGTCCCTGGGACACCTCGCCCCGAGGATCGGGGGCAGGGACACGGGTCCCTCCCTGCTGGGGGAGTTTTGGGGTGAAACCCCCCGGGAGAGAGGAGCAGGAGGGCAGAGCCGTGGAAAAGCGGAATTCCCAAGCGCTTCCAGAGCAGCGGGAAAGGACTCGGGGCAGATTCGGGGTTGGGAATGGGCCGGGCTCGTGGATTTTGTTCCGCGTTTTTGGGTGGGCTCAGACCCGCTGGGGAAGGAGAAGCTTTGGGGGGAGCTCGGTGAGGGGCACGAAAGGCCAAGAAAGGAGCAGGCGCACCCCAAAAAGCTCCCCAAAAACCGGCCCGGAACCTGCGGCCGTGCTGGCAGGGCGGCGCCGAGGGGACCCCAGGCAAATCCCAGCTCCCAAAACTTCTCTTGTTCCTCCGACAAAGCCAGACCCACACCCGCGGCAAGACCTCCTCTCCTCCCTCCTCTCATCCCCCTGCTGTCCCTGCAGCCCCGCGGGGATGGACGGAGCTTCCAGAGGAGATTTCCTGGGATGCTCCGAGCCCGGAGAGCGCGGGGCAGCCCCCGGCGGTGCCAGAGGAGCCGCGGCACAAAGAATCCCCCGCGGAGCCCGGAGCCCGGCCCCGGGCGGGGCGGCGCCGTGCCCCGAGAGCCCCGTGGGCTGATCGATAACCCCGTGAGCTGATCGATAGCCACGTGAGCTGATCGATAGCCCCGTGTGCTGATTGATAAACCCCATGAGCTGATTGATAAACCCCGTGAGCTGATCGATAACCCTGTGAGCTGATCAATAGCCACGTGAGCTGATCGATAAACCCCGTGGGCTGATCGATAACCCCATGAGCTGATCGATAGCCCCGTGTGCTGATTGATAAACCCCATGAGCTGATTGATAAACCCCGTGAGCTGATCGATAACCCCGTGAGCTGATCGATAACCCCATGAGCTGATCGATAGCCCCGTGTGCTGATCGATAACCCCGTGAGCTGATCGATAGCCCTGTGAGCTGATCGATAACCCTGTGAGCTGATCAATAACCCCGTGAGCTGATCAATAACCCCGTGAGCTGATCGATAACCCTGTGAGCTGATCGATAACCCCATGAGCTCATCGATAAACCCCGTGAGCTGATCGATAACCCCGTGAGCTGATCGATAGCCCCGTGTGCTGATCGATAACCCCGTGAGCTGATCGATAGCCCTGTGAGCTGATCGATAACCCCGTGTGCTGATCGATAACCCCGTGAGCTGATCGATAGCCCTGTGAGCTGATCGATAGCCCCGTGTGCTGATCAATAGCCCCGTGAGCTGATTGATAAACCCCGTGATCTGATCGATAGCCCCGTGTGCTGATCGATAACCCCATGAGCTGATCGATAACCCCATGAGCTGATCAATAGCTCCGTGCCCCGACAGTGATTCCTCAGCGATGGCGATTTAAACTTTTGTATTTTTGTAATTATTGTCATTTTGTAATTAACCATTTGTGACCCTGCAGTTCTTCAGTGCCTCACTCCAAACCCCAGGCACAGCTGAGCTGCTGCTCTCCCAGTTTGCTCAGACACAGCAATTCCTCTCCAGGCCTGGCAGTCACGGACACCTCACTGCCTCAGGGCCCCGAAATGGGAACAGAAGTGAGCTGGGGGCAGCAAACCTGGGGTCAATGAGTTCATTGGCTGAGGCTGGAATTGGAGAATTAATCCCAATATTCAAATGAACCAAACTGATCAAAGTGTGGAACCCGAGAGCCGGGGTCCGTTTTTGGGTGCAGCCCCTGGGGAGGCTTCATCTGCCCCAAATGCACCTGAGGGCCCCTCAGGAAAGAAGTAAACAAGTAAATAAGTAAATAAGCAAGTAAATAGATAAATATGCAAATAAATAAACAGATAAATAAACAAATGCGCTTTTCATTCCCTCAGTTCTGCCCGGCCTCTGTTTTTGAGGGAACCCCAAAAATAGATAAATAGATAAATAGATAAATAGATAAATAGATAAATAGATAAATAGATAAATAGATAAATAGATAAATAAAGATAGATAAATAAAGATAGATAAATAGATAAATAAATAGATAAATAAATAAATAAATAAATGTGCTTTTCATTCCCTTAATTCTGCCTGGCCTCCGTTTTTGAGGGAACCCCAAAAACAGATAAATGGATAAATGGATAAATGGATAAATGGATAAATGGATAGATAGATAGATAGATAGATAGATAAATAAGTTTTCGTTCCCTTAATTCCGCCTGCCCTCTGTTTTTGGGGAGCCCCAAAAGGCATCAACCCCCCCGGCGCTGCCCCGGCCCCTCTCTGCCTTCCCCGCGCCGCTCCCTCTGAACGATCCGAGGCTGCGATCAGCTAAACCCTGCTTTAGGCGGGATCAGCTAAACCCGGCTTTAGGCGGGATCAGCTAAACCCGGCTTTAGGCGGGATCAGCTAAACCCGGCTTTAGGCGGGATCAGCTAAACCCGGCTTTAGGAGCGATCAGCTAAACCCGGCTTTAGGCGGGATCAGCTAAACCCGGCTTTAGGCGGGATCAATTCAACCCGGCTTTAGGCGGGATCAGTTCATCCCGGCTTTAGGCGGGATCAGTTAAACCCGGCTTTAGGCGCGATCAGCTAAACCCGGCTTTAGGCGCGATCAGCTAAACTCGGCTTTAGGCGGGATCAGTTCATCCCGGCTTTAGGCGCGATCAGCTAAACCCGGCTTTAGGCGGGATCAGCTAAACCCGGCTTTAGGAGCGATCAGTTCAACCCAGCTTTAGGCGGGATCAGTTCAACCCGGCTTTAGGAGCGATCAGCTAAACCCGGCTTTAGGCGGGATCAGTTCAACCCGGCTTTAGGAGCGATCAGTTCAACCCAGCTTTAGGCGGGATCAGTTCAACCCGGCTTTAGGAGCGATCAGCTAAACCCGGCTTTAGGCGGGATCAGTTCAGCCCGGCTTTAGGCGGGATCAGTCCAACCCGGCTTCAGGCGGGATCAGTTCAAGCCGGCTTTAGGCGGGATCAGTTCAAGCCGGCTTTAGGAGGGATCAGTTAAACCTGGCTTTAGGAACGATCAGCTAAACCCGGCTTTAGGCGGGATCAGTTCAACCCGGCTTTAGGCGGGATCAGTTCAACCCGGCTTTAGGAGGGATCAGTTAAACCTGGCTTTAGGAACGATCAGCTAAACCCGGCTTTAGGCGGGATCAGTTCAAGCCGGCTTTAGGCGCGGTGTCAGAGACACCCGCTGGGCGCGGCCCGCGGGGAGGTGAGATCGATGAAATCGCGCTGATGAGCCCAGCCGAGCGCGGACACCACCCCAAATATAAAAAAGGGAAAATCCCTTTCTCAGCCCAGGGAAAATCCTTTCCCTCGGCTCGGGCGCCGGGCTCGCTGCTGCTGCCTCGCTCTGCCCATCCCCGGCGGGTTTTGGAGGCGAAGGTTCCTCTTCCCAGCCCGCCCCAAGCACTGAGCGGGATCCCGGCAGATCCTCGGCTCCTCCAGCTGGGATTTCCCGAGGCTGGGGAGGGCGGATTTTTAAACTCAGTTCTTCTTTTCCCTTCACCCCAAGGAAAACCCCAGCGCCCGAATCCAAGGAAACGCCTTTTCCCAAGGAATTCCTTTTTCCTCCCGAGCCCTCTCGGCTGGCTCGCGCCGACCGTGCCCCTCCAAACCCCCACAGAAAACCGGGAATCGGAAAAAAAAAAAAAAAAAAAAAAAAAAAAAAAAAAAAAAAAAAAAAGAGCTGCGTCCGTCACGGTGGATGCAGCGGGAAAATCGCGGGGAAAGGCGGCGGGATCCTGGCTGAAATCCGGGATGAAGGATCCGGGAGAGCCCCGGAGCTGAGAGATTCCGGCTCAGACACCGCTCCCCGCTCCCTGGCCGGGCTTCTCCTCCTCTCCAGCGAGGGAATTCCCATGGGAAGAGGCGCCCTTTGTGTTCCCAAGGGCCCCGAATCCCATCCCGCGCTTCCCAAAGAGGAGCCCGGGGCGGGGGGGTCCTGGGGGTTCCTGACACCCCAGAGCTCATTCCCGCCCCTCAGAGGGCAGAAACCCGCCAGGATCCGCTGCCCAAATCCCAAATCCTAAACCCCAAATCCCAAATCCCGGCTCCGAACACCCTCTGGAAGGACCAGGGCGCTGCCCCTCCAGGAATTGGGAACGAAACCCGGGAGAGAACGGCGCAAGGCGGCACAAAGAGCGGAACAACAACAAATAAAACAAAACTCTCCCCGGGCCGGGGCAGCGGGGTTCGGCTCCTGCCCCTCCCCGAGCCCTCCGGCTCTCCCCAAAACCCGCCGGGAAGGAGTTTTCCTGCCCAGTTCCCGGTTTTCCTGCCGAGTTCCCGGGTTCTCCTGCCGAGTTCCCGGTTTTTCCTGCCCAGTTCCCGGTTTTTCCTGCCCAGTTCCCCGGTTTTCCTGCCCAGTTCCCGGTTTTCCTGCCCAGTTCCCGGTTTTCCTGCCCAGTTCCCGGTTTTCCTGCCCAGTTCCCGGTGTTTACTCGAGCAGCGGATGGGATTCATCCCTCCCGGGGTCTCCCGGGTTGGCAGCGCCAACCTCCCCGAATTCCCGGCGGTTCTTTATTTGCGCCATTCTTTATTTGCGCCATTCTTCATTTATTTGCGCCATTCTTTATTTATTTGCGCGATTCTTCATTTATTTGCGCCATTCTTCATTTATTTGCGCGACTCTTTATTTATTTTGCCACAAACCCGGGCGGGGCAGAGGCAGGAGAGCAGAAGCTCCGGGCTCAGCGCCTCGCTCGCTGCTCCTCCCCGCTCCTCCGCGGCAGCGGTTTTGGTTGTTTTGGGTTTTTTTTGGCCGCTTCCGAAGGTGCCCCGAACTAAAACATCTCTTGGGACGAGAGAGCGAAGCCCCGAAATAAAACATCTCTTGGGACGAGAGAGTGAAACCCCGAAATAAAACATCTCTTGGGACGAGAGAGCGAAGCCCCGAAATAAAACATCTCTTGGAACGAGAGCGAAGCCACCGCGAGGCGATCGAGATCGCCAGAGCCGCTTTTTGCCTTTTAAACCTTTTTTTTTTTCTTTTTTTTTTTTTCTTTTTTTTTTTCCTCACAGACTTCTTTTTTTTCCCCTTCACCGCCTCAAACGAGGCGATTTTTATTTTTATTTTTATTTTTATTTTTATTTTTATTTTTATTTTTATTTTTATTTTTATTTTTATTTTTATTTTTATTTTTATTTTTATTTTTATTTTTATTTTTATTTTTTTGGGGGGGAAGAAGACCTCGTGATGGAAAAGCGGCCTCGTTGAAACCCAAACCTTTCCCCAGGCAACCAAACCTTTCCCTCCTTTAACCCCGCAACTCCCGGTCTGAGCCGCGAGATTTTTTATTTTTTTATGAGAATATCTTGATTCTAAACCTTAAATAAATAAATAAATAAATAAAATTAAAAATGGTAAATGCTCGCTCTTGTGTCCGTCCCGGCCGCGGCGCCGAGGGGCAGGAGCGCGTCAGGAGCGGATTTTATTTTATTTTTTTAAAAAATTTTTGGAGGCATCTCCCGCCGCAAAGAAGTTTAAAAAGCGCCACGCGATGCCGAGATAAACGCCGGGAAGAAAAAAAAAAAATTAAAAAAAAAAATTAAAAAGGGGGATTAGAAATACTTAGCGGAGCAGAGGGAACGGCTCCTCGGGAAGGGGCCGATCCTCCCGGAGATAACGGGAGGACTGTTTCAAAGATGAACGATTGCATAAATTTAATTAATGCGTTTTCACGGCGGCAAATGGCCGTCCCGTAATTAATGTATCTCGGCCTCGCCGAGCACGGGGAGATGGCATCGCCCGCCCCCTCCCCTCCCATCCCCGGCAGCCCCCTCCCCTCCCCTCCCCTCCCCTCCCCTCCCCTCCCCTCCCCTCCCCTCCCCTCCCCTCCCCTCCCCTCTAATGAGGGACAGGGAGCAGATGACAGAAACAATTTGTCAGCCCGCGCGGGTGTCAGATGCCTAATTGGTCGCGCTGAGTTAGCGGGGAGCCGAGGGGGGGCGCGGGGAGGGGGAGAGGGTCGGGGGGCGCTTCCCCGCTCGGCCCCGGCCGCGGGGGCGCGGGAGGTGCCGGCTGTTAATTGTTAATTGGCGCTGATTGGGAGGCGGATTGGCGGCGGCGGCGACGGCCGAGCGCAGCTGGAGCGCGGCAGCGCTCGGGCCGGCTGCGGGCACGGCTGCTGGGGCCGTGCTGGGCCTGTCCCGGTTTTATCCCGGCTGCTGGGGCCGTGCTGGGCCTGGCCCGGTTCTATCCCGGTTCTATCCCGGTTCTATCCCGGTCTTATCCCGGCTGCTGGGGCCGTGCTGGGCCTGTCCCGGTTCTAGCCCGGTTCTATCCCGGTTCTATCCCGGTCTTATCCCGGCTGCTGGGGCCGTGCTGGGCCTGTCCCGGTCCTAGCCCGGTTCTATCCCGGTTCTATCCCGGTCTTATCCCGGCTGCTGGGGCCGTGCTGGGCCTGTCCCGGTCCTAGCCCGGTTCTATCCCGGTTCTATCCCGGTCTTATCCCGGCTGCTGGGGCCGTGCTGGGCCTGTCCCGGTTTTATCCCGGTTCTAGCCCGGCTGCTGGGGCTGTGCTGGGCCTGTCCCGGTTTTATCCCGGTCCTAGCCCGGTTCTATCCCGGCTGCTCGGGCCGTGCTGGTCCTAGCCTGGTTCTATCACGGTTCTATCCTGGTACCATCCCGGTACCATCCCGGCTGCTGGGGCCCTGCTGGGCCTGTCCCGGTTCTAGCCCGGTTCTATCCCGGCTGCTGGGGCCGTGCTGGTCCTGTCCCGGTTCTGTCCCGGTTCTGTCCCGGTTCTGTCCCGGTTCTAGCCCGGTTCTAGCCCGGCTGCTGGGGCCGTGCTGGTCCTGTCCCGGTTCTATCCCGGTTCTATCCCGGTGCTATCCTGGTTCTATCCCGGCTGCTCGGGCCGTGCTGGTCCTGTCCGGTCTTATCCCGGTCCTATCCCGATCTTATCCCAGTCCTATCCCGGCTGCTCGGGCCCTGCTGGTCCTAGCCCGGTCCTATCCTGGTTCTATCCCGGCTGCTCGGGGCCCTGATGGTCCTGTCCTGGTCCTAGCCCGGTCCTATCCCGGTTCTATCCCAGCTGCTCGGGGCCGTGCTGATCCAATCCCGGTTTTATCCCGGTCCCATCCCGATTCCATGCTGATCCTATTCCGATTCCATCCCGCTCCCATCGCGCTCCATTCCCACTCCCGGCTCGGATCCCAGCTCTGCTCCCCAGGAAAAGCCGAACGGCCCCAAACCCGAGCCCAGCGCGGGTTTTCTCCGCCCCGAGCCCCGTCAGGGAAAACCCCGCCCGCTCCTGGTCCCGCCTCACCGCAGCCGCTCCTGAACCCGAGACTAAACCCGGGACTAAACCCGGGACCAAGGCAGCGCCGAGCTCAGGCACGGCCCGGCCGCCCCCGGCCCTCTGCGGGTGCCTTCGCACAAATTTTGGGACTCCGGGGGAGGTTTGGGACTCCCCAAAAGCGGAGCCCAGCCCTGCCCTGAACCCTGTCAGGCTTTGCGCCTGAGAGATCCCCGGAAAATCTCCGTGTCCCGTCCCTGCCTCGCCCCGAGCCGCCCTTAAACCCGAGTTTAAGCCGAGCAGAGTTCATGTATGGAGCGGCTGGCGCCCTGCGGGTGCCTTTGCACAAAGTTTGGGACTCCGGGGCAGGTTTGGGAACCCCCAAAACCGGAGCTCAACCCTGTCCTGAGCCCTCAATCTCCTCGCTGCCGTCCCCGCTCACTCCCAGCCGCCCTTAAACCCGAGACTAACGCAGTTCGGAGCTCAGGCACGGCCCGGCCGCCGCCGGCGTTCTGCGGGTGCCTTTGCACAAAGTTTGGAACTCCGGGGAAATTTTGGAACCCCCAAAAGCGGAGCCCAGACCTGCCCTGAGCCTTTAATCCCCTCGCTGTTGTTCCTGCCTCACCCCGAGCCGTCCTTAAACCCGAGACTAAGCCGAGCGGAGTTCATGTATGGAGCGGCTGGCGCCCCACGGGTGCCTCTGCACAAAGTTTGGGACTCCGGGGGAGGTTTGGGAACCCCCAAAACCGGAGCCCAGCCCTGCCCTCAGCCCTCAATCTCCATGTCCCGACTCGCTCCGAGCCGCCGTTAAACCCGAGTTTAAGCCGAGCTGAGTTCATGTGTGGAGCGGCAGCTGCGGGTGCCTCTGCACAAAGTTTGGGACTCCGGGGGGGTTTGGAACCCCCAAAACCGGAGCCCAGCCCTGCCCTGAGCCCTCAATCTCCTCGCTGCCGTCCCCGCTCACTCCGAGCCGCCCTTAAACCCGAGACTAACGCAGTTCGGAGCTCAGGCACGGCCCGGCCGGCGCTCTGCGGGTGCCTTTGCACAAAGTTTGGGACTCCCGGAAATTTTGGAACCCCCAAAACCGGAGCCCAGCCCTGCCCTGAGCCTTTAATCTCCTCGCTGTCGTTCCTGCCTCGCCCCGAGCCGCCCTTAAACCCGAGACTAAGCCGAGCGGAGTTCATGTATGGAGCAGCCAGAGCTCTGTGGGTGCCTTTGCACAAATTTTGGGACTCCGGGGGGGGGGGGGCGGTTTGGAACCCCCAAAACCGGAGCTCAACCCTGCCCTGAGCCCTTAATCTCCTCGCTGCCGTCCCTGGCTCGCCCCGAGCCGCTGTTAAACCCGAGTTTAAGCCGAGCTGAGTTCATGTGTGGAGCAGCAGCTGCGGATGCCTCTGCACAAAGTTTGGGACTCCGGGGAGGTCTGGGAACCCCCAAAACCGGAGCCCAGCCCGGGCTTTACTTGCCCTGAGCCCTCAATCTCCGTGTCCCCCCTCGCTGCCGTCCCTGCCTCGCTCCCAGCCGCTGTTAAACCCGAGTTTAAGCCAAGCAGAGTTCATGTGTGGAGTGGCCGCTGCCGGGGCTTTGCGGGTCAGCAAAGCTCCCCCTGATTAATTCTGCCCTGGTCACTCTGCGGAGGAGAAAAATCTCCTGTCCACACACACACACAAAAAAATGGGAATTTGGAGCCTCTGGAAGGGGGGAGCCACCCCCGAGCCCCGGTGGGATGAAGCTCCTGCAGTCCCAAACGCTGCCAGGAGCAGGAATCGGCCCCGTTTCTGGAAGGTTCTGCCCTTCCCTGAGCCGATTGAAGGGCGGGCACGGCGGGGCTCGGCTCAGCGCTACCCCCGGGGGAAAAAAAACAGACCAGGAAGGCCAAAACTCCAGCCTAAGGAAGGCCGGAGCTCGAGCCTAAGGAAGGCCAAAAACTTGAGCCTGAGGAAGGCCGGAGCTCGAGCCTAAGGAAGGCCAGAGCTGGAGCCTAAGGAAGGCCGGAGCTCGAGTCTGATCAAAGATAAAATTCCAAGACCAATAAAAGATAAAACTCCAGCCTAAGGAAGGCTGGAGCTCGAGAATGATCAAAGTTAAAACTCAAGACCAATAAAAGACAAAACTCGAGCCTGAGGAAGGCCGGAGCTCGAGCCTGAGGAAGGCCGGAGCTCAAGCCCAATCAAAGATAAAACTCCAAGACCAATAAAAGACAAAACTCGAGCCTGAGGAAGGCCGGAGCTCGAGCCTGAGGAAGGCCGGAGCTCAAGCCCAATCAAAGATAAAACTCCAAGACCAATAAAAGATAAAACTCGAGCCTAAGGAAGGCCAAAACTCGAGCCTAAGGAAGGCCGGAGCTGGAGCCTAAAGAAGGCCGGAGCTCGAGTGTGATCAAAGATAAAATTCCAAGACCAACTCAAGCCTAAGAAAGGCCAAAACTTTAGCCTAAGGAAGGCCGGAGCTTGAGAATGATCAAAGATAAAACTCAAGACCAATAAAAGATAAAACTCGAGCCTAAGGAAGGCCAAAACTCGAGCCTGAGGAAGGCCGGAGCTCGAGCCTAAGGAAGGCCGGAGCTCGAGTCCGATCAAAGATAAAACTCCAGCCTGAGGGTAGCCAAGACCTGAGCCCAAGAAAGCCCAAAACTCCAGCCCTAAAAAAGCTCAAACTCGAGCCCAGGTAAGGCCAAAAACTCGAGCCTAAAAAAGGTGAAGCCCTAGCCCCAAAAAAGCTAAAACTCGAGTGAGAAAACCCGTAAAACGCGAACCCAGAAATGCCAAAACTCTAGGGTTTGATAGGGTTTGATAAGGGTTTGATAAGGGTTTGATAGGGTTTGTGTAGGGTTTGATAGGGTTTGATAAAGGTTTGATAAGGGTTTGATAAGGTTCGATAAGGTTGGATAGGGTTTGATAAGGTTTTATCAGGTTTGATAAGGTTTTATCAGGTTTGTTTTAGTGCCAGGCACGGGAACGGGATGGGGAGGAGCACAGGCGGTGTTCCCGGGCCGGGGCCTGGTTTAAACCCGGCCACAAAAATCAACCCCGGGCACAAAAATCAACCCCGGGCACAAAAATCAACCCCGGCTCGAACCCAGCCCCTCCCGGCCAGAAACCAGAAACAGCAGCAAATTCTGGGGGGAAAAACACGGGAAAAGGGCCAGGGGTTCAAACAGCAACCTCCTGAGGCAGGGCCCGGAATGGGGCAGAAACGCCGCAGTTTGGGGTAAAAACGGGCACGAGGTGAACGATCCTCTCGGGATCTGCTCGGGATCTGCTCGGGATCTGCTCGGGATCTGCTCGGGATCCGCTCTGTCCTTTTGGGATAAAAATGGGCACGAGGTGAACGATCCGCTCGGGATCCGCTCGGGATCCGCTCTGTGCTTTGGGAGTAAAAATGGGCACGAGGTGAACAATCTGCTCGGGATCCACTCGGGATCCACTCGGGATCTGGTCAGTGCTTTTGGGGTAAAAATGGGCACGAGGTGAACGAGCCGCTCTGGATCTGCTTGGGATCTTCTCAGGATCCGCTCGGGATCTGCTCGGGATCCGCTCGGGATAATTTCTGTCCTTTTGGTGTGAAAATGGCCCTGAGATTAAAGATCCGCTCGGGATCCACTCTGTCCTTTTGGGGTGAAAATCACCACGAGGTTAAAGATCCGCTCGGGATCCGCTCGGGGTCCACTTGGGATCCGCTCTGTGCTTTTGGGGTGAAAATAGCCACGAGGCGAATGATCCGCTCGGGATCATTTCTGTCCTTTTGTTCACAAAGAGAGAAAACCAAAATCTCCAGGGAGACCCCAGCACTGACCCCAGGTTGTTCTCTCCACTGATAACGCGTTGGCTGATAGTCTCTCACCCACTGATAACCCATTACTGATAATCCATCACTGATGATCTCTCACTCACTGATAACCCATCAATTGATAATCTCTCACCCACTGATAACCCATCACTGATAACACATCAGTTGATAATCTCTCCCACTGATAACCCATGGCTGATAATCTCTCACCCACTGATAACCAATCACTGATAACCCATGGCTGATAATCTCTCACCCATTGATAACCCATCACTGATAATCTCTCACTCATTGATAACGCATCACTGATAACCCATCGATTGATAATCTCTCACCCACTGATAACCCATCACTGATAACCCATCACTGATGATCTCTCACTCACTGATAACCCATCACTGATAACCCATCACTGATAATCCATCACTGATAACTCATCACTGATAATCTCTCACTCACTGATAACCCATCACTGATAACTCATCACTGATAATCCATCACTGATAACCCATCACTGATAATCTCTCACTCACTGATAACCCATCACTGATAACCCATGGCGGATAATCTCTCACCCACTGATAACCCATGGCTGATAACACATTGGATGATAATCTCTCACCCATTGATAACCCATGGCTGATAACCCATGGCTGATAATCTCTCACCCACTGATGCCCCATCCCGCTCTCCCCTTTCCTTTGGGATGGAAAACGCTGGATCTCGCACCCCTGGGCCCCGGCCCCCTCCCCTCGGGCTGTGCCCTTCCCCAGGAGGCAAATCCCGCAGAAGGGAGGGAGAAAGCCCCGGATTCCTGAATCCTTCCCTGCAAAGCCGAGGGAGCAGAGGCCGGGTCCGGTCCGACCCTAAGAACGACCGAAAATAGGGGCTGAAAGTGCTGCAGGTAAAAATCCCAAATCCCCTCTCTGAAGGATCCCAAATCCCCTCTGTCTGCCGAATGATCCCAAATCCCCTCTCTGAAGGATCCCAAATCCCCTCTCAGCTGCCAAAGGATCCCAAATCCCCTCTCTGCTTCTGAAGGATCCCAAATCCCCTCTCTGAAGGATCCCAAATCCCCTCCTGGCCGAGGCTGTGTCCGTCTCGCAGCCCCGATGCTCGATTTGGGTTCGTTACAGAACATCCCGCCCCTGTCTCATTAAATCAGAGCTCGGGCCGGAAATCTTCATTTAAAGCGTCACCGAGCATCGGAATCCAGAGAGAAACGGGGCGAGGGGAGGGGGAGGAAAAACGCGGCTGAAAAATTCCGGGAGCAGCCCCAGTGTTTTGCGGGGGTGGGCGCGGGAGGTTGATTTTTGTGCCTCTAGAGGCTGGGAAATAAAAATAATAATAAAAAAAAAATTAAAAAAATAAAAATAAAAATAAAAATAAAAATAAAAATAAAAATAAAAATAAAAATAAAAATAAATCTTCTTTCTGCGTTTGCTTTCCCCTGCCAGGAAGGTTCGAACAGCTTTGGGGTGTTTGAGATGCAGCCGAGGCCGAGATTGGAAACGCGGCCGGCGGTAAATTCGGTGCTGGGAGCGCCGGGGCTGCCGGGCGGGCGGGGGGGCCGGAGCCTCCGCTCCCCGCGCCCCTGCCAAAATTAAATTTCGAAGTTTAATCAGTTGCGAAAGGCGCGGGATTAAAGCAGCGGAGCGGGGCCGCGGAGGGAGAGAAGCGAGAGGGGGAGAGAGAGAGAGAGAGAGAGGCGGAGGGAAGGGAAAGGGAAAAAAAAAAAAAGAAATAAAAAAAAAAAAATCCCACCCAGCCCCGACCGTCAGGCGAAGAGAGCAAGTGAAAAATGTCAGGGCAAATTGCTCTTGACAGTGTTAATATCTGCACCTCATAGCAATAATTACATGTAAATAAATAGTGAAATAGCTCTCAGCTGGAGGCTGCGCTCCGCGCGCAGATGCCACTCACAGCCAGCTGGGGACCTTTCGCTCCTCCGCGGCCGCGGCCCCCCCTCATTCCCTCCCTCCCTCATTCCTTCCCATCCTTCCCTGCCTCATTCCTTCCCTGCCTCATTCCTTCCCTGCCTCCCTCTCGGGTTTCAGCGCTGCCGGAGCCGCCAGAGCGAGCGCTGCCGGCCGCAGCTCCCGGCTCAGCGCTGCCCCGGCGCCGCTTCCCTCCCCAAATCCCGGCCCTTCCCCAAATCCAGCCGTTCCCCAAATTCCACCGCTTCCCTTCCCAAATCCCGGGTGCTCCCCAAATTCCGCCGCTTCCCTCCCCAAATCCCGGCCCTTCCCCAAATTCCGCCGCTTCCCTCCCCAAATTCCACCGCTTCCCTCCCCAAATCCCGGCCGCTCCCCAAATCCCGGCCGCTCCAGCTCCCAGTTCAGCCCTTTCCCAGCACAGCTTCCCTCCCCAAATCCCTCCACTTCCCTCCCCAAATCCCGGCCGTTCTCCAAACCCCGGCCGTTCCCCAAATCTTGGCCGTTCCAGCTCTCAGCTCAGCGCTTCCCCGGCACAGCTTCCCTCCCCAAATCCCGGCCGCTCCAGCTCCCAGCTCAGCCCTTTCCCAGCACCACTTCCCAAATCCCGGCAGCCCCCCAAATTCCGGCCGCTTCCCTCCCCAAATCCCGGTCGTTCCAGCTCCCAGCTCAGCCCTTTCCCAGCACAGCTTCCCTCCCCAAACCCCGGCTCGATTTGGGCTCCCTGCGGGCTCCCCTGGCCCGGCCCGGCTCCGGTTCCGAGGGATCCGGCGGGGCGGAGGGAGAGGCCGCGTTTCCCTGGGAGAGGCAGGCGCGGGGGTTTGTCCCGTCCGTGTGTCCGGCCCCAAATCAGCCCCAGAAGAGCCCTGCCCTCGAGGGGTCACTGCAGGGCTGCCCGGCCGGGGGGGACAGAGCCGCATCCCCGGGGTCAGCCGGGGATCATTCCCGGCCCCATTCCCGGCCCCATTCCCAGCCCCATTCCCGGCTCTCAGGACGGGCTGGAAAACCCAGGAATGATGAGAAAAGGGGGATATGGAGGGGCCGCTTCCCATCACTCCTGGAGGAGCCCGGGGGTGGAGGAGGGGTGACACTGCAGGGTGACACTGCAGGGTGACACTGCAGGGTGACACTGCAGGGTGACACCAGCAGGGGACAAGGGGTGACAAAGCTGGGCCACCAGAACCTGGGGAGGCCCTGCTGGGAGAGTGAGGGATGCTGAGAGCACAGGTGGGAGCAGGGCCTGGAAACCTGGGATTGGAGCTGGGATGGGATCAGAGCTGGAGGAGCAGGATGGGATCACAGATGGGAGCAGGGATGGGGTCAGAGATGGGATCAGAGGTGGGATCAGAGCTTGGAAGGGTGGGATGGGAGCAGGGATGGGATCAGAGCTGGGATCAGAACTGGGATCAGGGATAGGGTCAGAGCTGGAGGAGCAGGATGGGATCACAGATGGGATCAGAGCTGGAGGAGTAGGATGGGATCACAGATGGGATCAGAGCTGGAGGAGCAGGATGGGAGCAGGGATGGGATCAGAGATGGGATCAGGGATGGGATCAGAGCTGGAGGAGCAGGGATGGGATCAGGGATGGGAGCAGGAATGGGGTCAGAGCTGGAGGAGCAGGGATGGGATCAGGGATGAGAGCAGGGACGGGGTCAGAGCTGGAGGAGCAGCCCGGCAGGACCAGCAGCCCCTCAGTCTCAGGACACGCCCTGAACCAGGCAGTGCCGGGCCAGCAGCACACCTGGCCGCTGACCCTCCTCAGGGACATCCCTGTCACCGCCCCCAAGCTCCCGGCAGCTCCGAGGGGAACATTCCCACTCTTCCCAAGGTTCGGCTGCCACAGCCCCGGGCCTGGAGAGGCGAAGGGAGCGCTCCCGAGGGCTGGGAGCCAACACAGAGCTGCAGAAATGTGGGACTGAGGCGCCTCTGCAGAGGGGCTGGGGGGCAGCAGGGGCTCCAAGCTGACATTTAAAGGGGATAAAACCCCCCGTGCCCGCATTCCCGGCCTTGGAATCACAACCTCCCGCTGTGCACCGCCAGGAGAAACAGCCCCGGGGGGCAGGAGGTGACAGGGAAAGGTGACAGTGAGAGGTTGGGACCCAGGAGAAAGATCCCCGGGGGGGGGCAGGAGGTGACAGGGAAAGGTGACAGTGAGAGGTTGGGACCAAGGAGAAAGATCCCCGAGGGGGCAGGAGGTGACAGTGGGAGGTTGGGACCCAGGAGAAATTTCCTGGGGGGGCAGGAGGTGCTGGGGGGTGACAGGGAAAGGTGACAATGGAAGGTCAGAAAAGCCAAGATTTCACTTCAGCCCCGTTCTCCTCCTTTGGGGCAGATCCTCCCTCGGCTCCCCCAGTGCCTCGGGGTCCGGCTGGGAGCTGCGGGGTTGTGCTGGCACCACCCAGAGCTGAGGGGGTCACCCCTCGTAAAATACATAAAATAAATATATAAAATACGTAAAATGCATAAAATAAACACATGAAATACGTGAAATGCACCCCAAATAAACCCAGAGACGTTCAGCAGCACCAGAACCCTCCTCAGCAGCCAGACCCTGAGTGAAAACCCCAAAAACTCCGAGGGGGAGGGACGTTGGGGATGGCGAAACAGGGAAACCCTACAAATGTGATCGTGGGGAAACCTGACAAATGTGATCGCGGGGAAACCCTCCTACAAATGTGATTGTGGGGGAACCGTACAAATGTGACTGTGGGGAATCCCTGCAAATGTGATCGTGGGGGAAACCCTACAAATGTGATTGTGGGGAAACCCTACAAATGTGACTGTGGGGGAACCCTACAAATGTGACTGTGGGGAACCCTACAAATGTGACTGTGGGGGAACCCTACAAATGTGACTGTGGGGAATCCCTACAAATGTGATCGCGGGGAAACCCTACAAATGTGATTGTGGGGGAAACCCAACAAATGTGACTGTGGGGAAACCCTACAGATGTGATTGTGGGGAACCCTACAAATGTGATCGCGGGGAAACCCTACAGATGTGATTGTGGGGAACCCTACAAATGTGATTGTGGGGAAACCCTACAAATGTGACTGTGGGGGAACCCTACAAATGTGACTGTGGGGAATCCCTACAAATGTGGTTGTGGGGAAACCCTACAGATGTGATTGTGGGGGAAACCCTACAAATGTGATCGTGGGGGAACCCTACAGATGTGATTGTGGGGAACCCTACAAATGTGATCGCGGGGAAACCCTACAAATGTGATTGTGGGGAAACCCTACAAATGTGACTGTGGGGGAACCCTACAAATGTGACTGTGGGGAATCCCTACAAATGTGGTTGTGGGGAAACCCTACAGATGTGATTGTGGGGGAAACCCTACAAATGTGATCGTGGGGGAACCCTACAGATGTGATTGTGGGGGAAACCCTACAAATGTGATCGTGGGGGAACCCTACAAATGTGACTGTGGCCCTGCTCCTTTCAGCCTCCTGGTGTTTGCACTTCTGTCGTGGAGCTCCCTGTGGGTTTTCACGCCAACAATCTGCTGTGATTGTGACTTTTGTTCAGGTTCCCTTCCCTCTGAGGGACTTCTCCTCACTGTCCCTCTGCTCTGACCAACGTGACTGAGGAGGGTTTGTCTTTGTGTCACCGATGGAATTGCTCTGTGTGGAACAGGATGAAAGGGAGACACATCCCAAACACAGAGGAGTCGTTACTCACACACTGAGGTGTCCAAGGCAAAAAAGAGAAAGTTTATTTTCAGACCTCAACATTTATGGAATTCCAACCGTGGATTGGAGGAGGAAAATTGTCCTCTCCAACCACACTGGGCAGCCCCACAGCCCATCCATTCTCTCCTCCTCATGAGGAGAATGTAAACATGCAAGGACAGGTACAACAACAATGGGTTGTTGATGTGAAAATCGTGAGAGGCTCCATTGCAAAAGGTAAATACAGAAAGCTGAAGCAGAACTTTAGAAAAACTTAAAAAAAAAAAAAACCCAGAGGAGGACGGAGAAAACCCAGGGCAGGAAGGAGGGTTTGTCTTTGTGTTCCCGATGGAATTGCTCTGTGTGGAACAGGGTAAAAGGGAGACACATCCCAAACACAGAGCTCGGGCTCCCTGGCTGGGGTGTCCCAGCAGCCTCAGGTTGGTGTAAATGGGAACATTCGGCACGGACAGAGGCAGAATGGATTGTGACAAGGGCTGGGCCCTCTTGGCAGCTCCTGCCCCTCTGTGCTGCCCCTCTCCAGCCCTGCTCTCTGCCCGATCTCTGCCCTCTGTGCTGCCCCTCTCCAGCCCTGCTCCCAGCCCCTCTCCCAGCTCTGCCCTCTGCCCCTCTCCCAGCTCAGCCCCTCTCCCAGCCCACTCCCAGCCCCTCTCAGCCCCTCTCCCAGCTCTGCTTTCTGCCCCTCTCCCAGCTCAGCCCCTCTCTCAGCCCCTCTCCCAGCCCCTCTCCCAGCTCTGCCCCTCTCCCAGCTCAGCCCCTCTCTCAGCCCCTCTCCCAGCCCCTCTCCCAGCTCTGCCCCTCTCCCAGCTCAGCCCCTCTCCCAGCCTCTCTCTGCCCCTCTCCTCGGGCACACCCCGGGCAGTGCTGGCAGCCTGGGCAGAGCTCTGGCTCCCAGGAGCTGCGCAGGAACCGCGGGATCCAGGAGCTGCCCGGGACTGCAGAGATCTCCCGAGCTGTCCTGTCCGTTCCTGCCCAGGGAGGGGCTCCTGCTGCTCCTGTCCCTGCTCCTGTCCCTGCTCCTGTCCCTGCTCCTGCCCCTGTCCCTGTTCCTGCTTCCAGCTCCTGCTCCTGTCCCTGCTCCTGCTGCTCCTGTCCCTGCTCCTGTCCCTGCTCCTGCCCCTGTCCCTGTTCCTGCTTCCAGCTTCTGCTCCTGTCCCTGCTCCTGCTGCTCCTGTTCCTGCTGCTGCCCTTGTCCCTGCTCCTGTTCCTCCTGCTTCTGCTGCTCCTCGGGGTTCCTGCTCCTGCCCCTGCTGCTGCTCCTGCTGCTGCTCCCGCTCCTGTTCCTGTCCCCACTCCTGTCCCCGCTTCTGTCCCTGTCCCTGTGTCCCTGCCCCTGTCTCTGCCCCTGTCCCTGCCCCGTCCCTGTCTCCTGTTCCTGTGTCCCTGTCCCTGTCCCTGTCCCCTGTCCCTGTCCCTGTCCCCTGTCCCTGTCCCTGTCCCTGTCCCCTCTCCTGTCCCTGTCCCTGTCCCCATCCCCGTCCCTGTCCCCTGTCCCTGTCCCCTCTCCTGTCCCTGTCCCCATCCCCGTCCCTGTCCCCTGTTCCTGTCCCCTCTCCTGTCCCTGCCCCTGTCCCCATCCATGTCCCTGTCCCCATCTCTGTCCCTGCTCCAGCTCCAGCTTCTGCCCCTGTCCCTGTCCCTGCTGTCCCAGCTCCCACTCCTGTCCCTGCCCTTGTCCCTGTGTCCCTGTGTCCCTGTGTCCCTGTGTCCCTGTCCCTGTCCCTGTCCCTGTCCCTGTCCCTGTCCCCATCCCTGTC
This sequence comes from Phylloscopus trochilus trochilus, assembly GCA_016584745.2. NCBI lineage: Eukaryota > Metazoa > Chordata > Aves > Passeriformes > Phylloscopidae > Phylloscopus > Phylloscopus trochilus. Next base: position 86,282 of record WQNJ02000107.1, read on the forward strand.
CCTGTCCCTGTCCCTGTCCCTGTCCCTGTCCCTGTCCCTGTCCCTGCTGCTCCCGCCCCTTCCCCGTCCCCCCGCAGCCCCCCGCTCCCTCCCCTGTTTTTGGGGTGATATTTCCCGAATCCCCCCGAGGCGCCCCGCCCCGGACAGACCCCGCGCTCCCTTCCCGGGGACACAAACCCCGTGCTGCGCCTTCCCCGCTCCTCAAACACCTTTTTTTTGTTTAGCTCGGCTGCTAATCCCCTTATCGGCGGATAAAGCCTCGCCGCTGAATCACCAGCACGACAAAAATTAGCAAAAAAAATAAATTAAAATAATAATAATAATAAAAAAAAAAATCGCCCGTGGCTCCCGCACGTTTAACAAACAGCAGCCGAGAGAGAGAGAGACAGAAAAAAATTCTTTTTTTTTTTCTTTTTCTTTTTTTAAATAACTGAGATCCCCGGGAGAGATTCTGTCAGATAGCGGCTTTTATTTCGCTCGCTGTGTTGGTTTTTTTTTCCTCTCTCTCTCTCCTCTCACATAACTCGAGCGCTGGGGCTGGGAGATGCTGGGAGCTGATAGGAGACCCGCGGAAATCGGCGCTGTTCGAGTGAGGGGGAGACGCAGCCGGGAGAAATTTTAATGAGTTGGGAGGAGGGGTGTTATTTGGGGGTTTTAATTATTTTTTAAAAATTTATTATTATTATAAAGTTTTTTATTGGGGGGGGGGATTTTTAATTTTTTTATTTTTTGCTTTTTTGCTTTTTTGGATTTTTGGATTTTTGGATTTTTGGATTTTTGAATTTTATTTTTATTATTATTATTATTATTTGGGAATTTTAATTTTGAAATTTTTTTTATTTATTTATTTCTGAGAAGATCTCCGGGAGCACCTCGGGGTAACCGGGAGTGACCTCTCCAAATCTGAGACCCCCTGAGACCCCCTGAGAGCCCCAGAGAACACCAGAAACCCCTCCAAGAGATCTCTGGGGGTCTCAGGGGCTCTCAGGGGGTCTCAGGGGGGGGTCTCTGGGGGTCTCTGGGGGTGAAACCACTCCTGACGGACAGACACCCCCCCTCCCCACATCCCCAGGGCTTTCCCTTCGGGGGGAGGGGGAGCCCGGGAGGTTTTGGGGGTTGGGGATCGATCAATACCTGGCGGGATGGGGATCGATCAGGGATCGATCAGTGCCAGGGGGGATTGATCAGTGCCAGGGGAGATGGGGATCGATCAGGGATTGATCAGTGCCAGGGGAGATGGAGATGGAGATTGATCAGTGCCTGGGGGGATTGATCAGTGCCCGGGGAGCCAGGGATCGATCAGTGCCTGGGGAGACGGGGATTGAACTGATCAATGCCCACGTGCCCAGGGATCCCAGGATCGATCAATGCCCACCTGCCAGGGGATCCCAGGATCGATCAATGCCCACCTGCCAGGGGATCCCAGGATCGATCAATGCCCACCTGCCAGGGGATCCCAGGATCGATCAATGCCCACCTGCCAGGGGATCCCAGGATCGATCAATGCCCACCTGCCAGGCCGGCAGCTGGAACTAAACGGAAACACCCGCGGGGCTTGACCTGACCTGACCTGACCTGACCTGGCCTGGCCTGGCCTGGCACCGCCGGATGGGCTCTGGGGGGAAAATCCTCATGGAACCTAAAAAACCTCACCGAGCACCCAGAGCCTGAAAAACCTCACTGAACATAAAAAATCCTCACTGAGCACCCAGAGCCTGAAAAACCTCACTGAGTACCCAGAGCCTGAAAACCCTCACCGAGCACCCAGAGGCTGAAAACCCTCACTGAACCTAAAAAATCCTCACCGAGCACCCAGAGGCTGAAAAATCCTCACCGAGCACCCAGAGGCTGAAAATCCTCACCGAGCATCCAGAGCAGGAAAATCCTCACCGAGCACCCAGAGCCTGAAACACCTCACTGAGCACCCAGAGCCTGAAAATCCTCACCGAGCACCCAGAGCCTGAAAATCTTCACTGAGCACCCAGAGCCTGAAAATCCTCACCGAGCACCCAGAGCCTGAAAATCTCACCGAGCACCCAGAGCCTGAAAACCCCCACTGAGCACCCAGAGCAGGAAAATCCTCACCAAGCACCCAGAGAAGGAAAATCCTCACTGAGCACCCAGAGCAGGAAAACCTCACCGAGCACCCAGAGAAGGAAAATCCTCACCGAGCACCCAGAGAAGGAAAATACTCACTGAGCACCCAGAGCAGGAAAATCCTCACCGAGCACCCAGAGAAGGAAAATACTCACTGAGCACCCAGAGAAGGAAAATCCTCACCGAGCACCCAGAGCTGGGGCAGGAAAATCCTATCCCTGCACCCAGAGCCCGGTGGGACAGAGCTGGAGCAGGAAAAAAACCTCTGCCAGAGGTTTCCTGCCCTGGCCAGAGCCAGGGCAGGAAAATATTCTCCCAGCAGTCAAAGTCTGGCAGGATGGAGCTGAGACAGGAAAAAACCTCTCCCAGCACCCAGAGGTGGGACAGGAAAAATCCTCTCCCAGCACCCAGAGCCGGGCAGGATGGAGCTGGGACAGGAAAAATCCTCTCCCAGCACCCAGAGCCGGGCAGGATGGAGCTGGGACAGGAAAAATCCTCTCCCAGCACCCAGAGGCGGGCAGGATGGAGCCGGGGCAGCAGGGAGAGGCCGCCGTGAGGGAGGAGCAGCAGTGACCCCGGGGATGGGGTGGGAGCAGCGGGGCTGGAGCTCAGGGGAAGGAGCAGCCCGGGCGGTCAAAACCAGTGAGGATTTTTGGGGGTTTCTCTGCGACCCCCGAGTGGGTTTTGGGGTGGGGAAAGGGACCCCGGGGTGGGGAAGGGACCCCCCGCCCCCCCCGCAGCCCAGCTCAGCCCTCGGGGTTAATTCAGCTTGTCCTGCGGGGTTTGGCTGCTGAGGGAAGGGGTTTGGTGCTGCAGAACGTCTTTGGCCCTGATGCTGCTGCGCACCACCAGAGCGTCACCCCTGCGCTTCTAAAGTTCTTCTACAGTTCCTCTAAAGCCCTCTGATGTTTTACATTTTTGCAATGGAGTTTCTCAGGCACTTTTCATGCAAACAATGATTGTTTTGCCTTTCTTTCTGCAGGAGGAGAGAATGGATGGGCTGTGGGGTTGCCCAGTGTGGTTGGAGAGGACAATTTTCCTCCTCCAACCCACGGTCACTGCTGGAATTCTATAAATGTCGAGGTCTGTGAATAAACTGCCCCTTTCTGCCTTGGACACCCCAGTGTGTGAGTAACAACTCCTCTGTGTTTGGGATGTGTCTCCCTTTTACCCTGTTCCACACAGAGCAATTCCATCGGGGACAGAAAGACAAAACCTCCTCGCTGCCCTGGGTTTTCTCCGTTCTCTGTTTTTTTCTAAAGTTTTTCTAAAGTTCTCCTTCAGCTTTCTGTATTTACCTTTTGCAATGGAGTCCCTCACGATTTTCACATCAACAACCCATTGTTGCTGTACCTGTCCTTGCGTGTTTACATTCTCCTCATGAGGAGGAGAGAACTGATGGGCTGTGGGGCTGCCCAGTGTGGTTGGAGAGGACAATTTTCATCCTCCAATCCATGGTCACTGCTGGAATTCCATAAATATCAAAATCTGTAAACAAACGCTCTCCTTTCTTTTTGCCTTGAACACCCCAGCGTCTGAGTAACGACTCCTCTGTGTTTGGGATGTGTCACCCTTTCACCCTGTTCCACACAGAGCAATTCCATCGGTGACACAAAGACAAAACCTCCTCAACCACGTTGGTCAGAGCAGAGGGACAGTGAGGAGAAGTCCCTCCGAGGGAAAGGAACCTGAACAAAAGTTACAAAAACCTGTCTCTTGTTCACAGAAAATTCCCCGGGAGAAGAATTTCAGGAAACCAAAACATCTCAGGCACCAACCAGGGCTACACAACCCCGAGGGGAGTTTTTTGCTTTGGTGGTGTTTTTTGGTTTTTTGTTTGTTTGGTGGTTGTTGTTCGTGATTTTTTGTTTTGTTTGTTTGTTTGTTGTGGGGTTTTGTTGGTTTTTTTTTTGGTTTGGTTTGGTTTTTTTGGAATAACCGCTCAGCTCTGGGGGGGTCTCAGCAGAACCCCACAAGTCCCGGCCGCAGAGCCCAGAACTGAGGACATCAGAGCAGGGCCGCGGCGCTGCTCAGCACCCCGGGGTGCCAGGGGACCCCAAAGCGCCGATCCCAAAGGGCGGCCTCGAGATCCTCAGCTCCAACGAGGCGCGGGGGCCTCTTTAAAACCGGTCCTGAGCCTGCCTGGAACGGCTCCGGCAGCTCGGCCGCGGCTGTCAGACCCTCCCCGGCCTGACTTCCCCCCGTTTTCGGTTCTGGGGCTTCTGCCTGAGCAGCCGGGAGAAGGGAAAGCTGGAACATTCCGGGACAAACCCAGCCCGGCGCCGTCAGGAGGGACAGCGGGACAGGACGGGACGGGACGGGCCGGGACGGGACCGGCGGTGTCGAGGGGCTGGGGCGATCCCGCAGCCCGGGAATCCCCAAATTTTTCACCCGCGGAGTTCGCCAGCGCTTTCGAAGGTGCGCACCCCGCACCTTCATCCTCCCCACCCCAAATAAATAAATAAATTCTCCCCGCCCCGTTCCTCGGTGGCAGAACTCGCCCCAGAACCGGAGCCTTAAGCCCTGCCTGGGGAAACCCCGAAATTTTGGGGCTTGGGTTCCACCGACAGCCCCGGGAGCGGCACGGATCAGAACCGTGCCCCGGCTGGGACAGACCCCAAAATTCCCGGCCCGAGGGGGCAGAGCGGGCGTAGGAAGGAGGCGGGGAAGGGGCCCGGACACCCCCGGGAGCGCAGGGAGCAGCTCCGGCCCAGCGGTTCCTTTGTTTTCTGAGCTTTAGGGAGCCTGTGGCGGAGCTGGGGGAGGAATCCTGGCCGCTGCAGGGACCGAGAAAAACCTTCCCTGCCGCTTTTCCTCCCTCCTGGCTCCGAGCAGGAAAAGCCGCGGGGGGAGCCCGGAGCCTCCGGGGCTGCGCGGACGCGTTCCCGGGAGCCGCGGATCCTGCGGGGAGCGGCGCTTTTTTGGGGGTCTCTGGAGCAGGGGAGGTCCGGGAAGAGGGTGCGGGGCGGGCTGGGGGCGCGGCTGAGCCGGGAACTCCGGGAACTCCCGCTCCAGCTGGGCTGGAACCGCCCGGGATGGAGAAAATTCCTCCGCGGTTGGCAGAGCCGCGTCCCTCGGCCCCGAGGTGCGGCCACTCCCGCACCGCGGCCGGAATTTGGTGAGCCCCGTCCCCGTCCGGGAGCAGCCCCCCGATACCCTTGGCATCGCTCCCACCCCGGTCCCGGGTTTTGGGGAGCCCCGTCCCTGTTCAGGAGTAGCTCCACGCTGCCCTCGGCTCGCCCCCGCACTGCTGACCCGCTCCCACCCCACTGCTGGATTTTGGGGAGCCTCATCCTCCCCCAGGAGCAGCCCCCCGGTACCCTCGGCATCGTTCCCACCCCGGTCCCGGGTTTTGGGGAGCCTCATCCCCGTCCAGGAGGAGTTCCCTGGTACTCTCGGCATCGTTCCCGCACCACTGCTGCCCGATTTTGGGAGCCCCACCCTCGCTCAGGAGCAGTTCCACGCTGCCCTCGGAATCGTTTCCACCCGAATTTTAGGGAGCTGCCGAATTTTAGGGAGCCCCATCCTCGCTCGGGAGGAGTTCCCCACTGCTCTCGGCATGGTTCCCACCCCGCTGCCGGGTTTTGGGGAGCCCCATCCCCGTCCAGGAGCAATTCCCGGTACCCTCGGCATCGCCCCCTCACTGCTGACCCGCTCCCACCCCGCTGCTGGATTTTGGGGAGCCCCATCCCCCCTCAGAAGCAGCTCCCCACTACCCTTGGCACCGTTCCCACCCCGGTCCCGGGTTTTGGGGAGCCCCGTCCCCGCCCAGGAGCAGCTCCCGGTACCCTCGGCATCGCTCCCGCACCAGTGCTGCCCGATTTTGGGAGCCCCATCCCCGCCCAGGAGCAGCTCCACGCTGCCCTCGGCATCGCTCCCACCCCGCCTCCGAGTTTTGGGGAGCCCCATCCCCGTCCAGGAGAAATTCCCGGTACCCTCGGCATCGCCCCCTCACTGCTGACCCGCTCCCACCCCGCTGCTGGATTTTGGGGAGCCCCATCCCCCCCCCCCCCCCCAGGAGCAGTTCCCGGTACCCTCGGCACCGTTCCCACCCCGGTCCCGGGTTTTGGGGAGCCCCACCCCCGCTCAGGAGCAGTTCCCGGTACCCTTGGCAGGGCTCCCATCCCGCTGCCGGATTTTGGCGAGCTCCATCCCCGTCCAGGAGGAGTTCCCCACTAACCTTAGCACCGTTCCCACCCTGGTCCCGGATTTTGGGGAGCCCCATCCCCTCCCGGGAGCAGCCCCCCGGTACCCTCGGCCTCTCCTCCCCGCTGTCCCCCCGCGGGCGGCTCCAGCCCCGTGTGCCCGGCAGGAGCGGGGATGTGCAGCGGCTCCCGGCCCCACCCGGGCTCGGATTTTGGGTCGGGCTCGGCTCGGCCCGGCTGCGGGCTCGGGGCCCAGCTGCGCTCCAGGATCGTTCAGCGCTGCCCGCACCTCCCGCAGCTGCTGCCGGCCCGGGGCACCGGAGCCGCCCCTCGGGACCTTCCTGGGATGGGCAGCGACCGCCGGACCCCTCCCCAGCACCACCAGACCCTCCCCAGCACTGCCGGACCCCTCCCCAGCACTGCCGGACCCTCCCCAGCACTGCCGGACCCCTCCCCAGCACTGCCGGACCCTCCCCAGCACTGCCGGACCCCTGCCCCAGCACTCTCAGCCCCTTCCCCAACACTCCCAGTCCGGTCCCCAGCACTGCCAGACTCGTCCCCATCAGTCCCAGTCCTGTCCCCAGCTCTTCTATCTCGGTCCCCAGCAGTCTCAGACCCCTCCTCAGCACTTCTCAGCACCGCCAGACCCCTCCCCAGCAGTCCCCAGCACCCCCAGCCCTGTCCCCAGCCCTGTCCCCATCGTCCCCAGCCCTGTCCCCATCGCCCCCAGCCCTGTCCCCAGCCCTGTCCCCAGCCCTGTCCCCATCACCCCAGCCCTGTCCCCAGCCCTGTCCCCATCGCCCCCAGCCCTGTCCCCAGCCCTGTCCCCATCACCCCAGCCCTGTCCCCATCACCCCAGCACTGTCCCCATCACCCCCAGCCCTGTCCACATCACCCCAGCCCTGTCCCCAGCCCTGTCCCCATCGTCCCCAGCCCTGTCCCCATCACCCCAGCCCTGTCCCCAGCCCTGTCCCCATCGTCCCCAGCTCTCCCCATCACCCCCGGCTGTTCCTCCCCTCCCATCCGGTGCTGCAGCACGCACGATGCTCCTCTCCCACCACCTCTCCTCCTCCCTCCCTCCCAGCAGGCAGCCCCCAAAGATTTCTTGCTTCTCCCTTCTCGTTCGCTCTTTTCGCTTTCTCTTCTTTTCTTCTTCTACTTTTTTTCCTTTTTTTTTTCTCTCTCTCTCTATCTTTTTTTTTTTTTTTTTTTAAACGAAAAATGTTATTTTGCGCCTCCTGAGCCTTCGCCGGCTGGGCTCGGCGTCTGTATCAGCTGGAGGAGCTTATGAGCTTCGTCTCCTCGGATTTAGACTGAAATTTTGATTTTCTGCCGCGCTCAGATAATGCGGAAATCCCGTTCCCCGATATTTGCTGTTTATCAGCGCGGCGCAGCGCGGTTCTGGGGGGGAAAAGGGACCCTCCCCCTCCGCGGGGGCCCCCCTCGCCCCCCGGCCCCGCCGCTAATGGAGTTGCACTCGGAAGCCACAAAATCCTCGTTCCGGAGAGCCGGGGGGAGAGGAACGGCCCGGTTCTGGGGGGCTGAGAGGGGCTCCGGGGGGAGAGGAACGGCCCGGTTCTGGGGGGAGAGGAACGGCCCGGTTCCGGGGGGCTGAGAGGGGCTCCGGGGGGAGAGGAACGGCCCGGTTCTGGGGGGCTGAGAGGGGCTCCGGGGGAGAGGAACGGCCCGGTTCCGAGGAGCTGAGAGGGGCTCCGGGGGAGAGGAACGGCCCGGTTCTGGGGGGCTGAGAGGGGCTCCGGGGGAGAGGAACGGCCCGGTTCTGGGGGGCTGAGAGGGGCTCCGGGGGAGAGGAACGGCCCGGTTCTGGGGGGCTGAGAGGGGCTCCGGGGGAGAGGAACGGCCCGGTTCTGGGGGGCTCCGGGGGGAGAGGAACTGCCCGGTTCCGAGGGGCTCCGGGGGGAGAGGAACGGCCCGGTTCCGGGGAGCTGAGAGGGGCTCCGGGGGGAGAGGAACGGCCCGGTTCCGAGGGGCTCCGAGCCCAGAACTGCCCGGTTTTGGGGGGCTCCGAGCCCAGAACTGCCCGGTTCCGAGGGGCTGAGACAGGCTCCCAACCCAGAGGGGGGCTCCGGAGGGACAGGAACTGCCCCTCTCCGGGGGAGAGGAACGGCCCGGTTTTGGGGGGCTGAGAGGGGCTCCGGGGAGTGAGGAACTACCCGGTTCTGTGGGGCTCCGTGCCCGGAGCTCCGTGGGGAGAGGAACTGCCCGGTTCCGAGGGGCTGAGGCAGGCTCCGAGCCCAGAGCGGGGCTCCGGAGGGACAGGAACTGCCCGGTTCCGAGGGGCTCGGAGCCCGGAGCTCCGTGCCCGGAGCTGCCCGGTTCTGCGAGGCTGAGAGGGGCTCCGAGCCCGGAGCTCGGCGGGGAGAGGAACTGCCCGGTTCTGTGGGGCTTCGAGCCCGGAGCTGCCCGGTTCCGAGGGGCTCCGAGCCCGGAGCTCCGGGGGACAGGAACTGCCCGGTTCCGAGGGGCTCCGAGCCCGGAGCTCCGGGGGACAGGAACTGCCCGGTTCCGAGGGCCTCCGAGCCCGGAGCTCCGGGGGACAGGAACTGCCCGATTCCGAGGGTCTCCCCGCCCGGAGGTGCCCGCGGCCGGCTCGGAGCAGCCCCGGGGCGGCCCGAGGGTTGGAGCGATGGGAGCCGCACGGTCCCTTCCGCCTCCGGCTGCTGTCCCCGCGCCGTGTCCCGTGTCCTGCCAGCCCGGGATCCCTGTAGCGTCCCTCTGAGCCTCCTCCTCCTCCTCCTCCTCCTCCTCCTCTCCGGGCCCCCCCAGCCGGGTTTGGGCACCTGAGGGCCCCCCGGGTTTGCCGAGCTGGGCTGGAGCGGTTCGGGCTGGAGCGGCTCGGGATGGAGCGGCTCGGGAGGCGGGAGCCGCCCCAAAGCTCCTCACGCGGCTGGGGGGGCCTGTCCCCTCCGTGTCCCTCGGCTGTCAGCCACTTCACTGTCCCCCCGTGTCCCTCAGCCACCTCCCTGTCCCCTCCGTGTCCTTTAGCCGTGAGACATCTCCCTGTCCGTGTCCCTCGGCTCTGAGCCACCTCCCTGTCCCCTCTGTGTCCCTCAGCCATGAACCATCTCCCTGTCCCCTTCATGTCCCTCAGCCACCTCCCTGTCCCCGCAGTGTCCTGTTTGTCCCGGAGCGCTCCCGGTGTTCGGGATCCCAACCCCGATCCCGTTCCCGCCTTTCCCGGGCCCGGACCCTGCAGCCTGGCCGAGCCCTCTCGGAGCCACCGCTGTCCCCGCTGCCATCTGTGTCACCACTGTCACCTCTGCTGCCCCTGCCACCTCTGTCACTGCTGCCACCTCTGTCACTGCTGTCACCGCTGCCATCTCTGTCACCACTGTCACCTCTGCTACCCCTGCCACCCCTGTCACCGCTGCCACTGCTGCCACTGCTGCCACCTCTGTCACCTCTGTCACCTCTGCCACCTCTGCCACCCCTGCCACCTCTGCCACCCCTGCCACCCCTGCCATCTCTGCCACCGCTGCCACCGCTGCCACCTCTGCCACCTCTGTCACTGCTGCCACCTCTGCCACCCCTGTCACCAGCCAAGGGAGGGGACATTCCGATCCCGGGGGAAGCCCCGCTGTCACTGAGGGGTGTCACTGTCACTGAGGGGTGTCACTGTCACTGGGGGGTGTCACTGTCACATGGCGCCACCTCCGTGTCCCCGCGCTCGGAGCGATGTCACCGCCACTGTCACCGCCACCGGGATGGCTCCGGAGCCGCGGCCCGGGGAGCGCGGGGTGCGGGGAGGAGGGCGGGAAACGCGGGGGGAGGAGGGGGAAAAAGGGGGAAAAAGGGGAAAAAGGGGGGGAAAAAAGAAAAAAAAAAGGGAAAAAAGGGGGAAAAGGAAAAAAAAGAGGGGGAAGGGGGAAAAAAGGAAAAAAAGGGAAAGAAAGGGGGAAAAGGGGGGAAAAGGGGGAAAAGGAAAAAAGGGAAAAAAGCGGGGAAAGGGGGAAGGGGAAAAAAAGGGGGAAAAGGGGGGAAAAGAAAAGAAAAACAAAACGGAAAAAAGGAGGGAAAACGGGGGAAAAAAAGGGATGGGAAAGGAGACAGGAAGCGCGACGAAGCTCAGCTCTGCCCGCGCTCGGCTCTCCTCCGCTGGTTTAAAGTGACTCCGCTTCTTATGGAAACGGAGAGGCGGTATTAGAAGAAGAAAAAAAAAAAAAAAAAAAAAAAAAGGGAAAAAAAAAACCGCCACCAAGACACAGAGAGCTCCCTTATCTCACGGAGACAGTTGTCAGGAATCACTTTGACTGAGTCGTTTTGTCTCCATGCCTTTTTTTTTTTGCCTTTTTTTTTTTTTTTTTTCCGCTGTCAAGCAGGCCTCAGGACATGGATCAAAGGAGAGGCGCCGAGCGCTCGCTGAAAACTTCTGATCCCTTCTCTCGGAACAGAGGCGCGAGTGGCAGACAGCTCCTCTCCGCAGCAAATGCGGCGGAGAAGAGAGGGAGAGAGAGGGAGAGAGAGGGAAAAGCCGGGAGAGGCTCGGGGAGGCAGCGAGGGGCCGGTGCGGAGCTCGGGGGAGGCCGGGGCAGCGTCCTCTCCTCGAAATCTCTCCTCGAAATCTCCCCGAAATCTCCTCGAAATCTCTCCTCGAAATCTCCTCGAAATCTCTCCTCGAAATCTCTCCCCGAAATCTCCTCGAAATCTCTCCCCGAAATCTCCTCGAAATCTCTCCTCGAAATCTCCCCTCTCCTCTCCTCTCCTCTCCTCTCCTCTCCTCTCCTCTCCTCTCCTCTCCTCTCCTCTCCTCTCCTCTCCTCTCCTCTCCTCTCCTCTCCTCTCCTCTCCTCTCCTCTCCTCTCCTCTCCTCTCCTCTCTGTGTCCCCCCAGGTGTCCCCCAGCGTGTCCCCCCGAGGTTCCGGCTCCAGCCGCGGTGGCTCCGGAGGGGACAGCCCCGGTGTCACCTCAGCGCTGGCCCGGTGGGTGAATTCCTGCCCGGAATTCATCGCTTCGGCCTCGTTCCCCTTCGCTGCTCCTTGTGAATTCCCAAAACAGCCCCTCGGTGCCTCTATTCCCTCTTTCTCCTCACAGCCGGGGTGATTTCCGAAATTCCCGGTGATTTCCCAAAAAAACCCCTCCAGACCTTCATTCCCACTTTCTCCCCGTGATTTCCCCAAATAACCCCTCCATGCCGGCATTCCCTCTTTCCCTTCAACCCCACAGCCGGGGCGATTTCCCAAATTCCCGGTGATTTTCCCAAATAACCCCTCCACGCCTTCATTCCCTCTTTCCCCTCCACCCCACAGCCGGTCTGATTTCCCCAGTTCCGTGTGATTTCCCAAAACAAGCTCTCCGTGTCTGCATTCCCTCTGTCTCCCCGCAGCCGGGGTGATTTCCCAAATTCCCGGTGATTTTCCCAAACAGCCCCTCCACGCCCGCATTCCCCGCAGCCCCACCGTCACCCCCCGCGATTTCCCTGGATGTGCCCGCCCAGGATTTCCTTCCAGGAGCTCATTCCCTGCACTCAGATCCCCCCACACGGGTCTGGGGGCAGCCCGGAGCTGAGCGCGGCCGCTGGGACCCCGCGCACCTTCGATCTCCGCTCTGCTGCCGGAGCCTGCCGGGATCGGTGATACCCGGGCCCGATCTGCGATCCCCGGCCCCGGTCTGCGATCCCCGGCCCCGGTCTGCGATCCCCGGCCCCGAGCAGCGATCCCCGGGCCCCGGTCTGCGATCCCCGGGCCCGATCTGCGACCCCCGGCCCCGATCTGCGACCCCCGGCCCCGATCTGCGATCCCCGGCCCCGACCCCGATCTGCGATCCCCGGCCCCGGTCTGCGATCCCCGGCCCCGAGCAGCGATCCCCGGGCCCCGATCTGCGACCCCCGGCCCCGATCTGCGATCCCCGGGCCCCGATCTGCGATCCCCGGCCCCGATCTGCCATCCCCGGCCCCGATCTGCGATCCCCGGCCCCGATCTGCGATCCCCGGCCCCGATCTGCGATCCCCAGCCCCGATCTGCGATCCCCGACCCCGATCTGCGATCCCCGACCCCGATCTGCGATCCCCGGGCCCCGATCTGCGATCCTCGACCCCGATCTGCGATCCCCGGCCCTGATCTGCGATCCCGGCCCCGATCTGCGATCCCGGCCCCGATCTGCGACCCCCGGCCCCGATCAGCGATCCCTGACCCCGATCAGCGATCCCCGCCCCCGATCTGCCATCCCCGGCCCCGATCTCCGCTCTGCCGCCCCTCAGACCCCGCCGGGATCTGCGATCCCCGGCCCCGGCCCTGCACCGACCCCGGGCCCGGCTCCCTGCGGAGGCAGCGGCGGCTCTCTCTTGGGGCAGAGGCCCCGCGGAGCGCGGAGCTCTCCCCGCACACCCAGCGCCACGCGAGGCGCGGGGAGCCCGGCCCGGAGAGGAGCCCGGCCCGGAGAGGAGCCCGGCCCCGAGGGGAGCCCAGCCCGGAGGGGAGCCCGGCCCCGAGGGGAGCCCGGCCCGGAGGGGAGCCCGGCCCGGAGGGGAGCCCGGCCCGGAGGGGAGCCCGGCCCGGAGGGAAGCCCGGCCCGGAGGGGAGCCCGGCCCGGAGGGGAGCCCGGCCCGGAGAGGAGCCCGGCCCGGAGAGGAGCCCGGCCCCGAGGGGAGCCCGGCCCCGGGAGCAGCCCTGCCCTTCCCTGCGGCTCCCGGAGCTCCCCGCGCTGCGCTTCCCCGGGCACGCAGCAACTCCTGCCCAGCCCTGGCACCCCAAACTCTATGAGCAATGTCCCTGCCCGGCCCTGGCACCCCAAAGTGTCCCAGCAATGTCCCTGCCCAGCCCTGGCACCCCAAAGTGTCCGAGCCCACACTGCAGGGCCATTCCCTGGCAACTCAAACTGTCCCAGCAATGTCCCTGTCTGGCCTTGGCGCCCCAAACTCTCTGAGCCCATCCTGCAGAGCCATTCCCTGGCACCCCAAACTCTCTGAGCACACATCACAGTGACATTGCTGGCGCCCCAAAGTGTCCCAGCCCACACTGCAGGGCCATTCCCTGACACCCCAAACTGTCCCAGCAATGTCCCTGTCCGGCCCTGGCCCCCCAAATTCTCTGAGCAATGTCCCTGCCTGACCCTGGCACCCCAAACTGTCCCAGCAATGTCCCTGCCCGGCCCTGGCACCCCAAACTGTCCCAGCAATGTCCCTGCCCGGCCCTGGCACCCCAAATTCTCTGAGCAATGTCTCTGCCTGACCCTGGCACCCCAAACTGTCCCAGCAATGTCCCTGCCCGGCCCTGGCACCCCAAATTCTCTGAGCAATGTCCCTGCCCGGCCCTGGCACCCCAAACTGCCCCAGCAATGTCCCTGCCCGGCCCTGGCACCCCAAACTGCCCGAGCCCACCCCGCAGGGCCACTCCCCGCTCCAGCTCCGCACCCGGGGTGCTGTGGGGGGGTCTCTCTGGAAGCTGACGCCACCCCCAAACTCTCCTCACACCACAACCCAGCCCAGCATCCTTTTGGGATTCGCCAGACCCCACAAACCTCCCCCGAGGCTTCGGGGACCGCACAGCCCGTCCTGAGCAGCCCCCCGGGGATGCTCCAGGGTGGGAGCAGCCCCCGAGGTGCCCCGGGTGCTGCCGCCCCTCCAGCTGGGACGGGAGGGGAGCGGGGCTTGGCTGGGGAAGGTGAAAAAGGTGAAAACCTCATAAATATGACTGCCGAGGGTTGGAGAATACGAAACCTGTGAGCGAAATAGAATTGCCAGCCAGTTTTGATGTCTAAAGCCTCAGTTCCTGGAGAACTGGAGAACAATGGTGCGGCCGGCTGAAGGCAAATCCCCTTTTGATTAAACAATTAAAACTCTCCTCGCCAGGAGCCCGAGGGTCAGAGCAGAGCCCGCCAGCTCGGCAGGAGGGGTTTGAGGAGTCGTTTTTAGGGTTTAAAACATAACGCAGGCCGGTAAGGTAATGACTCTCACGGGCTGCATGTAAATGCTGCAGGATTTGTGTCTTGCGCTGGATTGGTCGGTGTCAGTTGGAATACTCGGTGTGGAAGAAGATTTAATGGATTGTAACGGGAAATCCCGCTTTTACTTCTCTCCAGCTCTAGTTCTACTTTTCTTTTCAGCTCTTTTCTTGCTTTCTTCTTCTTCTTCTTCTTCTTCTTCTTCTTCCTCTTCTCTCTCTCTGCTCTCCCAGCAGGGCTCCTTCCCCCCAGGCCCTCTGCAATAAACCCCAGGCTCCAAAACCAGCCCTGACCCCGGAGATCTCCCATCACCGCTCCTGCGGGGCTTTCCCTCTCCCTTGGGACGGCAAAGAGAAGGGAAAACCAACCCCGGAGCCCTCTCAGACAGCCCCGGCGGGGCCTCGCTGTTCCCCGGGGCAGAGATTCCCGAGCCGGACCCCGGAGATGGACGCGCTGCCCGCCCCAGCTCCTCTCCCGCTCCGGATTTAACCCCGCCAACCCTTCTCGGGGCTGCCGAGCCGCGGCCGAAGGCGCTGCCGGCGGCTTTTCCCCCCTGCCCGGTTCGGCTCTGCGCGGGGGCGCGCAGCTGGAGCGCAGCTGGAGCACAGCTGGATGTTGGCGAGCAGCCGCAGCCCGGGGAATGCGCGCACCCCCTCCCCGGGCGGGCGGCGCGTGCCCCCCGCCTCCGAACCCCGATTATTTCTTCCTTTCATCGCATTCCTGGGCTTTTAAGCTTCCCCTCGATCTCGCTTTTCCCTCCCTCCCTCCTCTCCCCACTCCCCCGGGGCCGCCTTTCCCCCCTCCGCGGTCCCGGGGATGCGGCGGCGGCTCTGGCAGCCGGAGGCGGCCGGGAATTGCCGGGCAGCGGCGTTAATTGCTCATCGCTCCCTTTTTTTAAAAATTATTATTATTTTCTTTTTTTTTCTCTCCCTCTCCGTGCGCTTCCCGAGCTCCCCCTGGAATCGCAGCCGCGTTCCCATCCCTCCTGCCCGGCCTGGGCTGCCGGCCAAGCCCCGCTCCCCTCCGCGGAGCCAGGAGCCGGCACATCCCAGGAGCCAGGGATCAGCCGCAGCGCGGGATTGCGGCAGGAATTCCGGAATCCCTGAAATTCCGCGGCTCCTGTTCCACCCAACCCCGCTCCGCCACACCGGGGTCCGGCTGGGGAGGGGTGATTTGAAGGGTTTGGGGGACAGATTTCCGCGCCTCAGCCCTAAATTCGGCACCTCCGGGGTTTATCGGGCGCTGCCGCGCTTCTCCCCGCTGCCTTCTCCTCAGGTTTTGGTTTTTTTCCCTCCCCACGTTTCTTCTCCTGATTTTTCTCCCTCGTTCCTCCCCCAATTCGCGTCCCGCCGCTCCCCGAGTTTGCAGCACCAAAGGCAGCGCCAAAAAAAAAAATTCCCGTTGGGATTCCAGCGCGGGGAATCGGCTCCCAAATCCGCCCGCCTTTCCCTATCTCAGCCCCGCAGGCGGGGAGCGAGGTCTGCAGCGGGAATCGCGCAGGGACGAGCACGGGATGGGGGTGAAGGGAATAAAATCCTGCAATTTTAAATTATTTTGGGTTTTTTTTTTTGTGTGTGTGTGTTCCCGCTCGGCTTCCAGCGGGGTCAGAGCACCCCGAACAACCGAGGAACCCCAGGAGGGGGAGCGGAGAGGCCCCTCGGATGTGAATCCCCCCCCTCCCCGCCCTCCTCGGGGCCGGAGCCACCCGGGAATCAGGCGAATCGGGCCGGATCTGCTTTCACACGGGAAGGAATGTTCCCTTCTTTTTTTCCATTTTTTTTTTCCCCTGTGCCGGCAGCAGCGAGAGGCGTCAAACTGACAAGAGCAGGTGGGCTTTGTTCGGTGAAACATATCCCCCAAAAAAAAGAAAAAAAAAAAAGAAAAAAAGAAAAAAAATAAAAATAAAAATAAAAATCCGGAGACTTCAGTGGAAAAGCGGGGCAGCTTTCCCGGGATGTGCAGGTTAAAAGTTTAGGGAGCTGCTTTTCCCAGGGGAACGCTGTCCCGTTTTTTCCCAAGCCCTGGCATGGGGGTGAGGAGGAGGAGGAGGAGGAGGAGCAGGGAGGTCATTCGTCCCCTGTACTCGGCACTGGTGAGGCCACACCTTGAGTGCAGTGTCCAGTTTTGGGTGTCCCAGGATGGACATTGAGTGCAGTGTCCAGTTTTGGGCCCCTCAGCTCAGGATGGACATTGAGTGCAGTGTCCAACTCTGGGTGTCTCAGTTCAGGATGGACATTGAGTGCAGTGTCCAGCTCTGGCCCCTCAGTGCAGGATGGACATTGAGTGCAGTGTCCAGCTCTGGGTGTCCCAGGATGGACATTGAGTGCAGTGTCCAGCTCTGGCCCTCAGCTCAGGATGGACACTGAGTGCAGTGTCCAGCTCTGGGTGTCCCAGGATGGACACTGAGTGCAGTGTCCAGCTCTGGCCCCTCAGTTCAGGATGGACATTGAGTGCAGTGTCCAGCTCTGGGTGTCCCAGGGTGGACATTGAGTGCAGTGTCCAGCTCTGGCCCCTCAGTTCAGGATGGACACTGAGTGCAGTGTCCAGTTTTGGGCCCCTCAGTTCAGGATGGACATTGAGTGCAGTGTCCAGCTCTGCCCCTCAGCTCAGGATGGACACTGAGTGCAGTGTCCAGCTCTGGGTGTCCCAGGATGGACACTGAGTGCAGTGTCCAGCTCTGGGTGTCCCAGGATGGACATTGAGTGCAGTGTCCAGCTCTGGGTGTCCCAGAATGGACATTGAGTGCAGTGTCCAGCTCTGGGTGTCCCAGGATGGACATTGAGTGCAGTGTCCAGCTCTGGGTCCCTCAGTGCAGGATGGACATTGAGTGCAGTGTCCAGCTCTGGGTATCCCAGAATGGACATTGAGTGCAGTGTCCAGCTCTGGGTGTCTCAGTGCAGGATGGACACTGAGTGCAGTGTCCAGCTCTGGGTGTCCCAGAATGGACATTGAGTGCAGTGTCCAGCTCCTGCCCCTCAGCTCAGGATGGACATTGAGTGCAGTGTCCAGCCCTGGCCCCTCAGTTCAGGATGGACATTGAGTGCAGTGTCCAGCTCTGGCCCCTCAGTGCAGGATGGACACTGAGATGCTCAAACACGTCCAGAGGAGGCAGCGAGGCTGGTGAGGGGCTTGGAGCACAAACCCTGTGAGGAACAGCTGAGGGAGCTGGGGGTGTTCAGCCTGGAGAAAAGGAGACTCAGGGGTGACCTTGTCACTCTGCAGCTCCCTGAAGGGTGGTTCTGGTCAGCTGGGGTTGGTCTCTTTCTCCAGGCAGCACTGACAGAACCAGAGGACACAGCCTCAAGCTGCATCAAGGCAAGTATAGGTTGGATATCAGGAAAAAGTTATTCACAGAAAGAATGATAAAGTTCTGGAATGGCCTGCCCGGGGAGGTGCTGGAGTCACCATCCCTGGAGGTGGCACTGGGTGTTGAGGTGTCAGAGCTTGGGTTGGACTGGATGATCTTGGAAGGCTCTTCCAGCCTAGGAATTCTGTGATTCCTGAGGGTTCTGAGCATGGTGATGCTCTGGGATCCCAGGAGCAGCAGAGGCGGGTGGGATCCCGGGGCGGGGAGGAGATGTGAGGATTTTAGGACGTTAGAGCTTGGGCTGGACTCAATGGTCTTGGAGGTCTCTTCCAGCCTGGAAATCCTGTGATTTCTGTGATTCCTGGGGATTCTGAGCACGGTGATCCCCTGGGATCCCGGGGGATGTGAGGATTTCAGGAAAAGGTTTTTCACAGAAAGAGTGATAAAGTTCCGGAATGGGCTGCCCAGGGAGGAGTCACCGTCCCTGGTGGTGCTTAGAACAAGACTGGATGTGGCACTGGGTGTTGAGGTGTCAGAGCCTGGGCTGGACTCGATGGTCTTGGAGGTCTCTTCCAGCCTAGGAATTCTGTGATTCCTGGGGATTCTGAGCACGGTGATCCCCTGGAATCCCTGGGGGATGTGAGGATTTCAGGAAAAGGTTTTTCACAGAAAGAGTGATAAAGTTCCGGAATGGGCTGCCCGGGGAGGAGTCACCGTCCCTGGTGGTGTTTTAAACAAGAACTGGATGTGGCACTGGGTGTTGAGGTGTTGGGGCCTGGGTTGGACTGGATGATCTTGGAGGGCTCTTCCAGCCTGGAAATCCTGTGATTTCTGTGATTCCTGGGGGTTCTGAGCATGGTGATCCCCTGGGATCCCGGGGGGATGTGAGGATTTTAGGACATCAGAGCTTGGGTTGGACTCGATGATCTTGGAGGTCTCTCCCAGCCTAGGAATTCTGTGATTCCTGTGGATTCTGAGCACGGTGATCCCCTGGGATCCAGAGGGGATGTGAGGATTTTAGGATGTCCGCGCTTGGGTTGGACTTGATGGTCTTGGAGAGCTCTTCCGACCTAGGAATTCTGTGATTTCTGTGATTCCTGGGGGTTCTGAGCACGGTGATCCCCTGGGACCCCAGGAGCAGCAGAGGCAGGTGGGATCCCGGGGGGATGTGAGGATTTTAGGATGTCAGAGCTTGGGTTGGACTCAATGATCTTGAAGATGTCTTCCAACCTAAGAATTCTGTGATTTCTGTGATTCCTGGGGGTTCTGAGCACAGTGATCCCCTGGGACCCCAGGAGCAGCAGATCCCGGGCAGGATCCCGGGGCCAGGGGGATGTGAGGATTTTAGGACATCAGAGCTTGGGCTGGACTCGATGATCTTGGAGGGCTCTTCCAACCTAGGAATTCTGTGATTTCTGTGATTCCTGTGGATTCTGAACACGGTGATCCCCTGGGACCCCAGGAGCAGCAGAGGCGGGCGGGATCCCAGGGTGATGTGAGGATTTTAGGACGTCAAAGCTTGGGTTGGACTCGATGGTCTTGGAGGTTTCTCCCAGCCCAGAAATCCTGTGATTTTGTGATTCCTGGGGATTCTGAGCACAGTGATCCCCTGGGACCCTAGGAGCAGCAGATCCCGGGAAGGATCCCAGGGCGGGGAGGAGATGTGAGGATTTTAGGACATCAGAGCTTGGGCTGGACTCGATGATCTTGGAGGGCTCTTCCGACCTAGGAATTCTGTGATTTCTGTGATTCCTGGGGGTTCTGAGCACGGTGATCCCCTGGGATCCCGGGGGGATGTGAGGATTTTAGGATGTCAGAGCATGAGTTGGATCTCGGAGGGCTGTCCCAGCCCGGAAATCCCGTGGTTCTGTGATTCCTGGGGGTTCTGAGCACGGTGATCCCCTAGGACCCCAGGAGCAGCAAATCCGGGCAGGATCCCGGGGCCAGGGGGATGTGAGGATTTTAGGATGTCAGAGCTTGGGTTGGACTCGATGATCTTGAAGATCTCTCCCAGCCTAGAAATTCTGTGATTTTTGTGATTCCTGTGGGTTCTGAGCACGGTGATCCCCTGGGATCCCGGGGGATGTGAGGATTTTAGGATATCAGAGCTGGGGTTGGACTGGATGATCTCGGAGGGGCTCTCCCAGCCCAGAAATCCCGCGGTCCTGTGATTCCTGGGGGTTCTGAACACGGTGATCCCCTGGGACCCCAGGAGCAGCAGAGGCAGGTGGGATCCCAGGGGGATGTGAGGATTTTAGGATGTCAGAGCATGAGTTGGACCCCGGAGGTCTCTCCCAGCCCAGAAATCCCGCGGTTCTGTGAGGACTGAGCAGGAATCCCGGGTCTGAGGCTGAGGAGGAGGAGGAGGAAGGTGGCACCGAGCGGTGCGGAGGGCGCGGCGGAGCCATCAGCATCCTCCGGGGGAGAGGGGAGAGGGGAGGCGGCGCGGGGCGGGGAGGGATGAAGGGAGGAAGGCGGCGTCCCCTCTACAACCCGGCTAAGCCGGGAAATGAATCCTGATCCGGCCAAAAAAAAAAAAAAAAAAAAAAAAAAAGAAAGAAAAAGAAAAAAGAAAACCCCAGCCTGGAAAATACCGAGAGAGAGAAAAAAAGGGTCTCCCTTTCAGGGGAAAACGGGGAATCCTTAATGCTTCCTCCCTCAGCAACTGTAATGCCGGGATGTTCCCAATCTGCTTTGAGGGATGGAAAGATTAAGAATAATAAAAAAATTGCAATAAAATATGTGTGAACGAGGGGGTAATTGTGGACAAATGCGGCATTCAAATTCATTTTTCAGCTCTTTTACACACCATTTCAATCTTATTTTCTGCTTGTTAATGAGATCTTGTTGGTTGGGGTGGGCACGGCTGCCCAGTATCGGCTCGGGTAATTGCACATAATTTTTCTCTCTACCAGCGATTTGCATCAGATTTTTTTTTCCTTTTTTTTTTTCTTCTTTTTTTTCTAATTCTTTGCTATTTAAACCCCCTCCTCCCTTGCTCCCCTCCTCGCCCCCGTCCCCCCCAAATCGCATCCTCTCCTCCCTTTCTTTCTCCCCCTCCCCTTTTCTCCTGGCCCAGCAAGGCTCATTTGGAATGCTCATTACAGGCAGAGTGTCTCCGATTAAAAAAAAAAAAAAAAGTAAAAAAAAAAAAGAATAAAATAAAATAAAATAAAATAAAATAAAATAAAATAAAATAGGCAGCAGGTGGAGAAAAGGGATCGGCGGCACTGAGGGAAGGAAGGGGAGAGGGCGGCGGAGCCGGGAGGGAGCCCTGGAAGTCGGGGAAGGAATTCCCCAAAGCCAGGAGGGACCCCTGGAACTGAGGGAAAGGATTCCCAAAGCCAGGAGAGAGCCTTGGAACGGAGGGGAGGAATTCCCAGAGCCAGGAGGGACCCCTGGAAATCCGGGAGGGATTTCTCAAAGCCAGGAGGGATCCTTGGGACCAAGAGAAGGAATTCCCAGCACCAGGAGGCAGCCCTGGAAATCAGGGGAGGAATTCCCAGAGTCAGGAGGGATCCATGAAGAAAGGATTTCCCAAAGGCAGGAGGGATCAGGAGGGATCCCTGGAACTCAGGGAAGGAATTCCCAGAGCCAGGAGGGTCCTCTGGAAATGAGGGAAGGAATTTCCAGAGCCAGGACGGGTCCCTGGAACTCAGGGAAGGAATTCCCAGAGCCAGGAGGGTCCCTGGAACCGAGGGAAGGAATTCCCAGAGCCAGGAGGGACTCCTGGCAATCAGGGAAGGAATTCCCAGAGCCAGGAGGGATCCAAACTCCAGCACAACCCTGGCACCGGGAATCCGGCCCCAAGCTCCAGGCACTGGGAATGAACTTGCCCGGGAAGCAAAAGAAATAAAAATTAAAAAAAAAAAAAAAAAGGAAATAAAGCCACCGAAAGCCCTGAGAAAATTAAAGCAACAGCTCCGAGGTGGGGAACAAGTTTCTCTTGGCTCTTGGCGTTTCTGGAATCGTCTCAATCCCCGGAGATCCCGTGGTGCTGCTGGGAGCTCCCCAGGCCCCAGGAATAACAAATTCTGGAATAACGAGGTCTGGAAAGGCTCCATCCCAAACCCTGCTCCATCCCCAAACCTTGCTCTGTCCTAAATCCCTGCTCCATCCCAATTCCTGCTCTATCCCAAACCCCTGCTTCATCCCAATCCCTGCTCTATCCCAATCCCTGCCCCATCCCAATCCCTGCCCCATCCCAAACCCTGCCCCATCCCAATCTCTTCTCCATCCCAATCCCTGCCCCATCCCAATCTCTTCTCCATCCCAATCCCTGCCCCATCCCAATCCCTGCTCCATCCCAATCGCTGCTCCATCCTAATCCCTGCCCCATCCCAATCCCTGCTCCATCCTAATCCCTGCCCCATCCCCAATCCCTGCCCCATCCCAATCCCTGCTCCATCCCAATCGCTGCTCCATCCTAATCCCTGCCCCATCCCAATCCCTGCTCCATCCTAATCCCTGCCCCATCCCCAATCCCTGCCCCATCCCAATCCCTGCCCCATCCCAATCCCTGCTCCATCCCAAACCCTGCTCCATCCCAATCCCTGCTCCATCCCAATCCCTGCCCCATCCCAATCCCTGCCCCATCCCAATCCCTGCTCCATCCCAATCCCTGCTCCATCCCAAACCCTGCTCCATCCCAAAACCTGCTCCATCCCAAATCCTGCTTGGGTCACCCCGGGGTCTCTCCTGGAAGGAGCGGGAGCTGAGGCACCACCCTGGGTCCTGGCTGGATCCTGTGGGATTCTCTGCTGGCCACAGCTTGGGAAGGGGCAGGGTTTGGGGTTTGGGGTTTGGGGTTTGGGGTTTGGGGTTTGGGGTTTGGGGTTTGGGGTTGGGGATGGGAACGGAGCTGGGCACAGCCTGACGGGTCTGGGGTTACCGGGTCCTCTTTGTCCCTGTTCTCTGTTTGGGAACGGGAACGCTGAGGTGCCCACCCCAAATCCCTGCCTTCTGTTTGGGAAAATCTGAAATCAAATGGGATCAAATCCCCATTCTCTCTTTGGGAACAGGAACACTGCAGTGCCCACCCCAAATCCCCATTTTCTGTTTGGGAACGAGAAGGTTGCAGTGCCCACCTCAAATCCCTGTTTTCTTTGGGAACAGGAACATTGCAGTGCCCATCCCAAATCCCCGTTCTCTCTTTGGGAACAGGAATGCTGCAGTGCCCACCCCAAATCCCCATTTTCTGTTTGGGAAAATCTGAAATCAAATGGGATCAAATCCCCATTTTCTCTTTGGGAACGAGAACATTGCAGTGCCCACCCCAAATCCCCATTCTCTCTTTGGGAACGGGAATGCTGCAGTGCCCACCCCAAACCCCTGTTTTCTGTTTGGGAACAGGAACGCTGCAGTGCCCACCCCAAATCCCCATTCTCTGGGAATGGGAAGGCTGCAGTGCCCACCTCAAATCCCCATTTTCTCTTTGGGATTTCCTTCTCTTCCCGGGTTCCAGCTGCCAGCCCAGCCCGTGGGTTCCAGCCGGGACACCCAATCCCGGGGTAACCGGACAGGGGATAAAAAGCTGGGAGCTCCCGGCCCCCTCTCCTTGTCTAAAGCACCAAGAAATCTCCTGCTCCTCCTCCTCCTCCTCCTCTTCCTCCTCCTCCTCCTCCTCCTCCTCCTGCCGAGGGGGAAATGGGAAATCAGGCCAGGCACCAACAGCCGCCATCCTCAGCTCCCAGCCTGGTGTTTCCAGCCCGTCCTGGGGTGACTTTGTGATGCTTGTACCCCCAACCCTCTGTTCTGCGTGTGCTGTATATTACATGTATATTCTGTACCTTTAAAGTGGTTTTGCTTTCCAGAGGAAACCCCCTTCGGAGGTTTCCTCCCAAACTTTCACTATTATTTGCCCAGATTATCAGTCCCCTGTGCTCCTCGTGGGCGTTTTGTTTGTTAAATAAATAGTTTTTCCCACTTTTCTCCGAGAAAGTTATTTGTTTTTCCCCCATAACGGCTGGGGAGGGGGGCCATTTGGGTTTTTCTTCCAGAGGAACCCCTTCAGAGGGTTTCCTCCCAAATTTTCCCTATTATTTGCCCATATTATTAAGTATTTTTTTTTGTGCTTGTGGGCCCCTTGTTTGTTAAATAAATCGTTTTTTTCCTGCTTTTCTCCAAGGAAGTTTGTTTTTCCCGGACCAACTGGAAGGAAGATCCGTTTGGGTTTTGCTTTCCAGAGCTTTTATTGTTTCATGCTATTCACTCTTCGTGCTCGCGGGCATCTCGTTTGTTAAACAAATAGTTTTTTCCCCCGCTTTCCTCCAAGGAATTTCTTTTTTTTTTTTTTCCCCCAAACTGGCTGGGAGGAGGAGGAGCCGTTTGGGTTTTGCTTTCCCCCTTTGGAGCTTTCCTCCCAAATTCACCCTAAACCAGGCCAGAGCCTCCCGAATTCCCTCTCTCCCCCCGGCTGATCCTTCCCTCCGCAGAGAGGAACCCCCTGGGATTCCCCTGGAAAGCCCCCTGCTCGGCGCCGTTAACAAATCAACAAATTAACAACAAATTCCCCATAAAAGAGACGGCCCGAAACTTCCCTCAAACGAGGGCAAACCCGGGAGCTCCTCATCCCGCATTTCTCGCCTCCTTCCGCTAGGAACAGCAGAGGGCTTGGAAAGCCAGGGATTTTTAATTTCTTTTTTTTTTTTTTTTCCATCAGGGGATGCAAAGCAGGCGCGAAATAAACCCGGGTTAGGCACAAAGGGAACAGATGAATTTCCACGCCGCGCTATCTCGGTCCCCACATGATTAAAAGCATCAGGAAAATAATAATAATAATAAAAAAAAGAAAATAAATGGGAATCTCCTCTTCCTGGGGGCGCAAAGCTCTCTTTTCTTCAGATAAAGGATCCTCTCTTTTTCCCCCCCGTACAAAGGGCTTATGGGCTCAGGGATATCTGTCCCCAGCCTGAGCCTGGGGGCAGGGGAATTTGGGATTGGGATAAGCGGAGGGAAAAGCCGCGGTCTGCTCCTTTCAAGCCAGCCCCTGATTCGGCGGGACCGGGCAGGAGAGGATGAAGGGAAAATGGAAATTGGCAGGGATGGGCTCCTGCGCGCCTGGGGCTCATCCCAGGCATCTCATCCCTGCCTTATTCCCCGGGGATAAATTGCATTCGGGATGATCTCGGTTAATCCCGGGCCCTGGCCCGGCTAACCCGGGCCTGCCTTTGAATCGCAGCCCAGTGCTCTCGGAAATCCCTTGTCAGAGGGATATCTGCCTCTTCCCCCCGCCCGAATTTCCCTCTTTGGAGAGCAATATCCAGCCCCATGACAGTCACATTTCAGTGTTTTCTCACCCAGACCCGTTTCAATGTTTGCTCCTTCTGCCTCGTGCCAGCCACAATTCAGTATTTTTCCATCCAGTTACATTTCAGTATTTTTCTATCCAGTCACATTCCAATATTTCCCCATCCAGCCCCGTGCCAGTCACTATTTCAATATTTCCCCATTCTGCCTCGTGCCAGCCACATTTCAATATTTTCCCATCCAGTCACATTTCAGTATTTTCCCATTTTGCCCATGCCCGTCAGTATTTCAACATTTCCCCATTTTTCCTTGTGCCCGTCACTATTTCAATATTTTCCCATCCAGTCACATTTCAATATTTCCCCATTCTGCCTCGTGCCTGTCACTATTTCAATATTTTCCCATCCAGTCACATTTCAATATTTTCCCATTCTGCCCCGTGCCCATAAGAATTTCAGCATTTCCCCATTTTTCCTTGTGCCCATCACATTTCAATATTTTCCCATCCACTCACATTTCAGTATTTTCCCATTCTGCTCCATGCCCATAAGAATTTCAACATTTCCCCATTTTTCCTCATGCCACTCACATTTCAATATTTTCCTATCCAGTCCCGTGCTGGTCACATTTCAGTATTTTCTCATCCAGTCACTATTTCAATATTTTCCTCTCCAGCCCCATGCCCGCCACTATTTCAGGATTTTCCCATCCAGCCCCGTGCTGGTCATTATTTCAATATTTCCCCATTTTTCCTTGTGCCCATCACATTTCAATATTTTCCCACCCAGTCACATTTCAGGATTTTCCCATCCAGCCCTATCCAGTCACATTTCAGTGTTTTCTCACCCAGACCCGTTTCAATGTTTTCTCCTTCTGCCTCGTGCCAGCCACAATTCAGTATTTTCCCATCCAGTCACTTTCCAATATTTTCCCATCCAGCCCCGTGCCCATCACTATTTCAATATTTCCCCATTCTGCCTTGTGCCACTCACATTTCAGTATTTTCCCATCCACTCACATTTCAGTATTTTCCCATTCTACCCCATGCCAGTCACACTTCAATATTATCTCATCCAGTCACTATTCCAATACTTTTCCATCCAGTCACATTTCAATATTTCCCCATTCTGCCTCATGCCTGTCACAATTTCAATATTTTCCCATCCAGTCACATTTCAATATTTTCCCCTTCTGCCTCATGCTCGTCACTATTTCAACATTTCCCCATTTTTCCTTGCGCCAATCACATTTCAATATTTTCCCATCCAGCACCGTGCTGGTCATTATTTCAGTATTTTCCCATCCAGTCACTATTTCAATATTTTCCTCTCCAGCCCCATGCCCGTCGCTATTTCAGGATTTTCCCATCCAGCCCCGTGCCCATCACATTCCAATATTTTCCCATCCAGCCCCGTGCCGGTCACTGTTTCAACATTTCCCCATTCTGCCTTGTGCCACTCACATCTCAGTATTTTCCCATCCAGCCACATTTCAATATTTTCCCATTCTGCCCTGTGCCCATCACTATTTCAACATCTCCCCATTTTTCCTTGTGCCACTCACATTTCAATATTTTCCCATCCAGTCACATTTCAATATTTTCCCATTCTGCCCCATGCCCATAAGAATTTCAACATTTCCTCATTTTTCCTTGTGCCCATCATATTTCAACATTTTTCCATCCAGTCACATTTCAATATTTTCCCATCCAGCCACATTTCAATGTTTTCCCATCCACTCACATCTCAGTATTTTTCTGTCCAGTCACATTTCAATATTTTCCCATTCTGCCCCATGCCTGTCAGTATTTCAACATTTCCCCATTTTTCCTCGCACCCATCACATTTCAATATTTTCCCATCCAGCCACATTTCAATATTTTCCCATCCAGTCACATTTCAGTATTTTCCCATTCTGCCCTGTGCCCGTCACTATTTCAACATTTCCCCGTTTTTCCTCGCGCCCATCACATTTCAATATTTTCCCATCCAGTCAAGAGGAATTGGGACGCCTCAGAGGGAGAATTCCCAAGGCACTTCTGGGAATTCCCGAGGCACTTCTGGGAATTCCCAAGGCACTTCTGGGAATTCCCAAGGCACTTCCGCGTCTTGGCCTTGAGACTCATCCGGGATTCCGGCGTAAACCTCCAGCTCATTAACAAACTGACTAATTGTCCTCCCTCCCCGGGCTGCCCACAGGAACTCCTGACAACAACAACCCCAACCACAACAACAACAACAACAACAACGAAAACAACCCCAACAACCCAAACAACAACAACAACCCCAACAACAGCCCCAACAACCCCAACGATGACAACAACCGCAACCCCAACAACAACCGCAACAACCCCAACAGCAACAACCCCAACAACAGCCCCAACAACCCCAACAACCGCAGCCCCAACCCCAACAACAACAACAGCCCCAACAACGAGAACAACCCCAACAACCCCAACGATGACAACAATCCCAACCTGAACAACAGTCCCAACAACTCCAACCCCAACAACAATCGCAACGACAACAACCCCAACAGTGAAAAGAACCCCAACAACCCCAAACGATGACAACAACCCCAACAACAGCCCCAACAAACCCAACGATGACAACAACTGCAACCCCAACAACCCCAACAGCCCCAACAATGAAAAGAACTCCAACAACCCCAACGACAACCACAACCCCAACAACAACACTGACAACCCCAATGATGACAACAACCCCAGCAACCCCAAAAATGACAACAACCGCAACCCCAACAACAACCCCAACTCCAACGACAAAAACAACCCCAAACAATGAAAACAACCCCAACAACTGCAACAACAACCACAGCCCCAACAACAACCCCAACAACCCAAACAATGACAACAACCCCAGCAATCCTAACAACAACCCCAACAACCCCAACAATGAAAAGAACCCAAACAACCCAAACAATGACAACAACCCCAGCCCCAACAACCCCAATGATGACAACAACCGTCACCTCAACAACAACCTCAACAACCCCAACAAGAGCAACAACAACTCCAACAACCCCAACAAGAACAACCCCAACAACAACCCCAACCCCAACAACAACCTCAACAACGCCAACAACCCTAATGACGACAACAACCCCAACGAGAGCAACAACAACTCCAACAACCCCCAACAACAACCCCAGCCAGAACAACCCCAACAAGAACAACCCCAACAAGAACAACCCCAACAACCCCAACAACAACCCCAACCCCAACAACCTCAACAACGCCAACAACCCTAATGACGACAACAACCCCAATGAGAGCAACAACAACTCCAACAAGCCCAGCCAGAACAACCCCAACCACCCTAACGATCACCCCGACAACCGCGGTGCCAGCCGGCCGCGCCGTTCCCGGCGGCGTTCCCGCTCCGGGCACCCACCTGCGGGGAGAGGCCGTTGCTGACGGGGTTCATGTGGTTGGCGGGGGCGGCGGCGTTCATGAAGCTCTCGGAGTAGCTGGAGAAGCTGTGCCGGGCGCCGTAGGCAGAGCCGGAGTCGGCGGCGGCGGCGGCCAGGCCGCCCTGGTGCATGGTGGAGGGCGGCAGCGGCTGCGGCCGGTGCACGGTGCTGCCGCCGTCTGCGGGGAACACAGGGACACCCACGGGCTGGGATCCCCCCGGGAAACACCCGGGAAAACATCCTGGGAAAACCCCGGGAAACACCCCGGGAAAACCCCCGGAAAACCCCCGGAAAACCTCCGGGAAACCCCCCGGGAAAACCCCCGGAAAACCCCCAGGAACACCCTGGGAAACACCCTGGGAAAACCCCAGGAAAACCCCTGGGAACCCCCTGGGCAGACCCCGGGAAACCTCCAGGAAAACTCCAGGAAACCTCCAGGAAGCCTCTAGGAAACCCCCAGCAAACCTCAAGGAAACCTCCAGGAAAACCCCAGGAAAACCTCCAGGAATACTTCAGGAAACCCTCAACAAAACCCTAGGAATACTTCCAGGAAAACCCCAGGAAAACCCTGGGAAAACTCCAGGAAAACTCCAGGAAACCTCAAGAAAACCTGCAGGAAACCTCGAGGAAACCCCGGGGAAACCCTGGGGAAAACCCCAGAAAACCCCCAGGAAACCTCCAGGAAAACCCTGGGAAACCTCGAGGAAACCCCCAGCAGGAAACCCCCAGGAAACCTCCAGAAAACCACCAGGAAAACCCCAGGAAAACACCAGGAAACCCCCAGGAAGCCTTCAGGAAACCCATGGAAAACCTCCAAGAAACTTCCAGGAAATCCCCAGGAAACCCCTGGGAACCCCCAGGAACCCCAGGAATGGCAGCTGGGCCACCCCAGGACCCAGCAGCTCCACCCTTTGCCCAGCTGGGGGGAAATGTCCGGGTTTGCATTTCCTTTTCCCCTTCCCAAAGGGAAGCCGTAAATCCCCATGTGAATTACACAGGGAATTACACAGGGAACAATTCCAGGGAATTACACAGGGAACCATTCCCACTGCTGAACCCCGGAAGGGAGATTTGCCCGGAATGAGGGATCACCCAAAATTTACAACCCAAAATTTACACGGCAGCTGGAAACGGCAGGTGGGGAGGGGCTGGTGAGGAAGGAAGGACGGGTGTAGAAGGACAGGTGAGATAGGGCAGGTGGGGAAGGGCAGGTGAGGTAGGACAGGTGGGGAAGAGTAGGTGGGGAGGGGCAGGTGAGGAAGAATGGGTGGGGAGGGGCAGGTGGGGAAGGGCAGGTGAGGAAGGACAGGTGAGGAAGGACAGGTGGGGAAGGGCAGTTGAGATAGGGCAGGTGGGGAAGGACAGGTGAGGAAGGACAGGTGAGGAGGGAAGGACAGGTGGGGAAGGACAGGTGAGGAAGGGCAGGTGGGGAAGGAAGGGCAGGTGCAGAAGGACAGGTGGGGAAGGGCAGGTGAGGAAGGGTAGGTGGGGAAGGGCAGTTGAGATAGGGCAGGTGGGGAAGGAAGGGCAGGTGAGATAGGGCAGGTGGGGAAGGACAGGTGAGGAAGGACAGGTGGGGAAGGGCAGTTGAGATAGGGCAGGTGGGGAAGGACAGGTGAGGAAGGAAGGACAGGTGCAGAAGGACAGGTGCAGAAGGACAGGTGAGGAAGGACAGGTGAGGAAGGACAGGTGCAGAAGGACAGGTGGGGAAGGACAGGTGAGGAAGGACAGGTGCAGAAGGACAGGTGAGATAGGGCAGGTGAGGAAGGGCAGGTGAGGAAGGAAGGACAGGTGCAGAAGGACAGGTGAGGAAGGACAGGTGAGGAAGGACAGCTGGGGAAGGGCAGGTGAGGAAGGACAGGTGCAGAAGGACAGGTGAGGAAGGGCAGGTGAGATAGGGCAGGTGAGGAAGGGCAGGTGAGATAGGGCAGGTGAGGAAGGGCAGGTGAGATAGGGCAGGTGGGGAAGGGCAGGTGAGGAAGGACAGGTGGGGAAGGGCAGGTGAGATAGGACAGGTGGGGAAGGACAGGTGAGGAAGGACAGGTGAGATAGGGCAGGTGAGGAAGGGCAGGTGGGGAAGGAAGGACAGGTGGGGAAGGACAGGTGAGGAAGGGCAGGTGAGATAGGACAGGTGCAGAAGGACAGGTGGGGAAGGACAGGTGAGGAAGGACAGGTGAGATAGGACAGGTGAGGAAGGACAGGTGAGGAAGGACAGGTGAGGAAGGACAGGTGCGGGCTCACCTTGGGAGATGGTGGTGCTGGGGTAGGAGGAGTCGGGCAGCTGGTACGGGGGCAGCGCCGGCATCCCCGCGGGCGGGAAGCCCCCCGGCAGCAGGTGGTTGAAGGCCGCCAGCTGATTGGCTCCCGCCTGCTTGCGCCAGCGAGCCCGCCGGTTGCTGAACCACACCTGGGGGGACAGGAAACACACCGGGGTGACACCTGAGCAATGCCTGATACACCTGGGGGGACAGGAAACACACCGGGGTGACACCTGAGCAATGCCTGATACACCTGGGGGGACAGGAAACACACCGGGGTGACACCTGAGCAATGCCTGATACACCTGGGGGGACAGGAAACACACCGGGGTGACACCTGAGCAGTGCCTGATACACCTGGGGGGACAGGAAACACACCGGGGTGACACCTGAGCAATGCCTGATACACCTGGGGGGACAGGAAACACACCGGGGTGACACCTGAGCAATGCCTGATACAGCTGGGGGGACAGGAAACACCCCATGGGTGACACCTGAGCAATGCCTGATACACCTGGGGGGACAGGAAACACACCAGGGTGACACCTGAGCAGTGCCTGATACACCTGGGGGGACAGGAAACACACCGGGGTGACACCTGAGCAATGCCTGATACACCTGGGGGGACAGGAAACACCCCATGGGTGACACCTGAGCAATGGGTGACACCTGAGCAATGTCCTGCCACACCTGGAGGGACAGGAAACACACCGGGGTGACACCTGAGCAATGCCAGCCATACCTGGAGGACAGCAAACACCCCAGGGTGACACCTGAGCTCTGATCTGACACACCCAAAGGGACAGAAAACACCCCATGGTGACACCTGAGCGAGGGGTGACACCTGAGGAGTGGGTGACACCTGAGCAATGCCCTGCCACACCCAGAGGGACAGGAAACACACCGGGGTGACACCTGAGCGAGGGGTGACACCTGAGCTCTGATCTGACACACCCAGAGGGACAGGAAACACCGCAGGGTGACACCTGAGCCCAGCCGAGCTCAGCAGCCCCCTCTGCCCGGCGCCAAAGCCGGGCTCAGGCTGCCCCCAGACCCGGTCTGTGGTGAGCCGCCTGTCACCTCCTTGTCACCTCCTTGTCACCGCCCTTGTCACCCCCTTGTCCCCGCTGACCCCCCTGCCTTGAACCAGCTCTGTGCTGAAATAAACCCGGCCCAGGACAAAGCCGGGCTCCTTCTGGGCTCTGCACTGAGCCCTGCCCTGCACCGGCTCTGCGGCCAACCTGGAACAGCTCTGAGCTGAAATAAACCCGGCCTGAGGGCCCAGGACAAAGCCAGGTTCAGCTCCTTCTGGGCTTTGTGCTGAGCCCTGCTCTGCACCAGCTCTGTGATGAAACAAACCCGGCCCAGGACAAAGCCGGGCTCCTTCTGGACTCTGCGCTGAGCCCTGCTCTGCAACAGCTCTGAGCTGAAATAAACCCGGCCTGAGCGCCCAGGACAAAGCTGGGCTCGACTCCTCCTGGGCTCTGTGCTCAGCCCTGCCCTGAACCGGCTCTGAGCTGAAATAAACCCAGACTGAGCACCCAGGACAAAGCCGGGCTCGGCTCCTCCTGGGCTCTGCGGCCAGCCCGGAACCGCTCTGAGCTGAAATAAACCCGGCCTGAGCGCCCAGGACAAAGCCAGGTTCAGCTCCTTCTGGGCTCTGCAGCCAGCCTGGAACAGCTCTGAGGTGAAATAAACCCGGCCCAGGACAAAGCTGGGCTTAACTTCTCCTGGGCTCTGTGCTGAGCCCTGCTCTGCCTTGCACCAGCTCTGAACTGAAATAAACCCGGCCTGAGCGCCCAGGACAAAGCCAGGCTCGGCTCCTCCTGAGCCCTGCCTCGCACCGGATCTGCGGCCAGTCTGGAACAGCTCTGAGCTGAAATAAACCCGGCCCAGCACAAAGCCGGGCTCGGCTCTGCCCGCAGCGCCGCTTCGGCCGCGAGGCTGCCGAGGGGTTTTTTCCTAAAAGCACCTGGCTGCCCCGGAGCGTTTTATCGGGGTGAAATCTCCATTTTCTGCTGGATAAAAAGGGCTCCCCGAGTGTTTTATCGGGGTTTTATTGGGGTGAATCTCCTCTCTGTGCAGGGTAAAAAGGATTCCCTGAGTGTTTTATCGGGGTTTTATTGGGGCCGATTTCCTCTCTGTGGAGCAAAAAGGGCTCCCCGAGTTTTTTATCGGGGTTTTATCGGGGTGAATCTCCATTTTCTGCTGGGTAAAAAGCACTGTCCGAGTGTTTTATTGGGGCCGATTTCCTCTCTGTGGAGCAAAAAGGGCTCTCAGGGGTTTTATCGGGGCCGGTCTCCTTTCTGCAGGGTAGCTGGTATGCACCGAGTGTTTTATTGGGGTTTTATTGGGGTGAATCTCCTCTCTGCAGGGTAAAAAGGGCTCCCCGAATGTTTTATCAGGGTTTTATGGGGGTCAGTCTTCTCTCTGTGGAGCAAAAAGGGTTCCCCGAGTGTTCTATCGGGGTTTTATCGGGGTGAATCTCCTCTCTGCAGGGTAAAAGGGTTCCCTGAGTGTTTTATTGGGGTTTTATCGGGGGAAATCTCCTCTCTATGGAGCAAAAAGGGTTCCCCGAGTGTTTTATCAGGGTTTTATCGGGGTGAATCTCCTCTCTGCAGGGTAAAATGGTTCCCTGAGTGTTCTATCGGGGTTTTATCGGGGTGAATCTCCTCTCTGCAGGGTAAAAGGGTTCCCCGAGTGTTTTATTGGGGTTTTATCGGGGTGAATCTCCCTTTTCTGCAGGGTAAAAGCACTGCCCGAGTGTTTTATCGGGGCCTGTCTCCTTTCTGCAGGGTAGCTGGTATGCACCGAGTGTTCTATCGGGGTTTTATTGGGGTGAATCTCCTCTCTGCAGGGTACAAAGTGCTCCCCGAGTGTTTTATCGGGGCCGGTCTCCCTTCTGCGGGGTAGCTGATATGCACCGAGTGTTTTATCGGGGTTTTATTGGGGTCAATCTCCTCTCTGTGGAGCAAAAAGGGTTCCCTAAGTGTTTTATCGGGGTTTTATCAGGGTGAATCTCCTCTCTGTGCAGGAAAAATGATTCCTTGAGTGCTCTATCGGGGTTTTATCGGGGTGAATCTCCTCTCTGTGGAGCAAAAAGGGCTCCCTGAGTGTTTTAATGGGGAAAATCTCCATTTTCTGCAGGGTAAAATGGCTCCCTGAGTGTTTTGTCGGGGTTTTATGGGGGGAAATCTCCTCTCTGCAGGATATACAGTGCTCCCCGAGCATTTTATCAGGGGAAATCTCCCTTTTCTCATGGATAAAAAGGGCTCCCCTAGTGTTTTATCGGGATTTTATCGGGGTTTTATTGGGGTGAATATCCTCTCTGCAGGGTAAAAAGGGCTCCCCGAGTGTTTTATGGGGGGAAATCTCCCTTTTCTGCTGGGTAAAAAGAACTGCCCGAGTGTTTTATCAGGGCCCATTTCCTCTCTGTGGAGCAAAAAGGGTTCCCCGAGTGTTTTATCAGGGGAAATACCCTTTTCTGCAGAGTAAAAGGGTTCCACGAGTGTTTTATTGGGGTTTTACCGGGGTGAATCTCCATTTTCTGCAGGGCACAAAGGGCTCCCCGAGTGTTTTATCGGGGTTTTATCGGGGTGAATCTCCTCTATGTGGAGCAAAAAGGGCTCCCCGAGTGTTTTATTGGGGAAAATCTCCCCTTTCTGCAGGGTAAAATGGTTCCCCGAGTGTTTTATCGGGGTTTTATGGGGGGAAATCTCTCTGTGGAGTAAAAAGGGTTCCCCGAGTGTTTTATCGGGATTTTATCGGGGTGAATCTCCATTTTCTGCAGGGTAAAAGCACTGCCTGAGTGTTTTATCGGGGTTTTATCGGGTGAATCTCCATTTTCCGCAGGGCACAAAGTGCTCCCCGAGTGTTTTATCGGGGTTTTATCGGGGTGAATCTCCTCCCTGCAGGGTAAAAGCACTGCCCGAGTGTTCTATCGGGGTTTTATCGGGTGAATCTCCATTTTCCGCAGGGCACAAAGTGCTCCCCGAGTGTTTTATCGGGGTTTTATCGGGTGAATCTCCATTTTCCGCGGGGCACAAAGTGCTCCCCGAGCTGCCTCCCGGGCCGGCTTTGCCGGATTCCCCCCGAGGTGGCCGCCGGGCCGGGCTCTGCTGACCAGGATAAGCTTTCAGGGCAGATGAGAGCGCAGCTGCCGGGCTCTGGGAGGCCTCGGGAGCTGCCAAAGGCGATTGAATTTCACAGCAGCTGGGGGTGGGGGGGAGAAAAAAAGAAAAAAAAATGGAGAAAAAACTCAGGAGTGGGGGGAAAGCTGCCCCCTCCTCCCGCAGGTTCCCAAGCTGCTCAGCCTCAGATCAGGGCTTGGGTTTGCAGACGGGTTCCCACAGCCTGGGGGCCAAACCTGAGCTCTCTTCTGCAAATGCTGCAGAAACAACCCCAAACTCCCTTCAAATCCTGCGAAACCAACCCCAAACTCCGTTCCCAAAATCTGCAGAACCAACCCCAAACTCCCTTCAAATCCTGTGAAACCAACCCAAAACTCCTTCCCCAAACCCTGCAGAAATAACCCCAAACTCCTTTCAAATCCTGCGAAACCAACCCAAAACTCCGTTCCCAAAATCTGCAGAAACAACCCCAAACTCCTTTCAAATCCTGCAAAACCAACCCCAAACTCCGTTCCCAAAATCTGCAGAAATAACCCCAAACTCCCTTCTTTAAATCCTGCTAAACCAACCCAAAACTCCTTCCCCAGATGCTGCAGAACCAACCCCAAACTCCTTTCAAATCCTGCAAAACCAACCCCAAACTCCATTCCCAAAATCTGCAGAAACAACCCCAAACTCCTTTCAAATCCTGCAAAACCAACCCCAAACTCTGTTCCCAAAATCTGCAGAAATAACCCCAAACTCCCTTCCTCAAATTCTTCACAACCAACCCAAAACTCTCTCCCCCAAACCCTGCAAAACCAACCCCAAACTCCTTCCCCAGACACTGCAGAGCCAACCCCAGGCTCACCCAAATTCTGTGAAATCAAGCCCAAACTCCCTTCTCCAAACCCTGCTGAATAAATCCCAAACTCTGTCCCCCAAACCCTGCAGAAACAACCCCAAACTCCCTTCTTCAAATCCTCTGAAACCAACCCCAAACTCCGTTCCCAAAATCTGCAGAAAGAACCCCAAACTCCCTTCAAATCCTGCGAAACCAACCCCAAACTCCTTCCCCAGACGCTGCAGAGCCAACCCCAAACTCCTTCCCCAAATCCCATGGAAAAAGTCCCAAACTCCTTCCCCAGACACCACAGAACCAACCCCAAACCTCCCTTCCCAAATCCTGCTGAAAAAACCCCAAACTCCCCCTGACACTGCAGAGCCAACCCCAGACTCACCCAAATTCTGCAAAACCAACCCCAAACTCTAACTCCTACTCCTACTCCAAATCTTCACAACCAACCCCAAACTCCCTTCTTCAAATCCTACTGAAAAACCCCAAACTCCCTGCCCAGACACCGCAGAACCAACCCCAAACCTCCCTTCCCAAATCCTCCTAAGAAAACCCCAAATTCCTTCTCCAGACACTGCAGAACCAACCCCAGACTCACCCAAATCCTGCAGAACCAACCCCAAACTCCCTTCTCCAGATGCTGCAGAAATAACCCCAAACTCCCTTCAAATCCTGTGAAACCAACCCAGAACTCCTTCCCCAAGCCCTGCAGAACCAACCCCAAACCTCCCTTCCCAAATCCTGCTGAAAAAACCCCAAACTCTGCCTGACACTGCAGAGCCAACCCCAGCCTCACCCAAATTCTGCAAAACCAACCCCAAACTCTAACTCCTACTCCAAATCTTCACAACCAACCCCAAACTCCATCCCCAGACACCGCAGAATCAAGCCCAAACCTCCCTTCCCAAATCCTGCTAAGAAAACCCCAAATTCCTTCTCCAGACACTGCAGAACCAACCCCAAACTCCTCCAAATCTTCACAACCAACCCCAAATTCCCTTCTTCACATCCTGCAGAACCAACCCCAAACTCCCTTCTTCAAATCCTCCTGAAAAAAACCCCCAAACTCCTTCCCCAGACCCTGCAGAGCCAAACCCTAAACCTCGCTGCCCGAACCCTGCTGAGAAAACCCCAAACTCCTTTTCCCAGACCCCACAAGCCCCAAACGCGACCCAGATCCCAAAGTGGGCACCTTTGTCTCGAGTTCCCTGTCACCCATTCCAGGTTCCCGGGTGCTTTTCCTGCTGGAAAAGGGGATTTTTCACTCCTGCTGGGAAGGGTCCTCTGAGCTTCCCCCCGGGGTTGTTTTGGGGTTCCCTGCATCTGTTCCCCATTTCCTGGGGTGTTGGATTTGCTCAAAACTCACTCATGGGGGTGTTTTGGGGTTCCCTGGGCCTGTTCCCCATTTTCTGGGGTGCTGTGGGGGAGCATTTGCTCAAACCCCACTTTTGGGATCGTTTTGGGAGTTCCCTGGACCTGTCCCCATTTTTGGGCTGCTGGATTTGCTCAGACCCCAATTTTGGGATTGTTTTGGGGGTTCCCTGGACCTGTTCCCCTTTTCCCAGGGTGCTGTGAGGGCCGTTTGCTCAAACCTCGCTTGTGGGATTGATTTGGGGCTGCCTGAATCAGTTCCCCCTTTCCTGGGGTGCTGTGGATCCATTCCTCATTTCCCAGGGTGTTATTCGCTCAGACCCCACTTTTGGGATCGATTTGGGGTTCCCTGGACCTGTTCCCCATTTCTGGGCTGCTGGATTTGCTCAGACCCCGCTTTTGGGATCGATTTGGGGTTCCCTGGCCCTGATCCCATTTGGATTTGGGGCTGGATTTGCTCAGACCCCACTTTTGGGATCGATTTGGGGTTCCCTGGACCTGTTCCCCATTTCTGGGCTGCTGGATTTGCTCAGACCCCACTTTTGGGATCGATTTGGGGTTCCCTGGATCTGTTCCCATTTCTGGGCTGCTGGATTTGCTCAGACCCCACTTTTGGGATTGGTTTGGGGTCCCCTGGACCCGTTCCCATTTGGATTTGGTGCTGGATTTGCTCAGACCCACTTTTGGGATCAATTTGGGGTTCCCTGGACCTGTTCCCATTTGGATTTGGTGCTGGATTTGCTCAGACCCCATTTTGGGATCGATTTGGGGTTCCTGGCCTTGTTCCCATTTGGATTTGGGGCTGGATTTGCTCAGACCCCACTTTTGGGATCGATTTGGGGTTCCCTGGATCTGTTCCCATTTCTGGGCTGCTGGATTTGCTCAGACCCCACTTTTGGGATTGATTTGGGGTTCCCTGGCCCTGTTCCCATTTGGATTTGGTGCTGGATTTGCTCAGACCCCACTTTTGGGATCGGTTTGGGGTTCCCTGGCCCCATTCCCATTTAAATTTGGTGCTGGATTTGCTCAGACCCCATATGGGATCATTTTGGGGTTCCCTGGACCCGTTCCCATTTGGATTTGGTGCTGGATTTGCTCAGACCCCGCTGGCCCAGGCCCCGATTTCACGGGGCCGCTCTTTTTTTTTCCACCACCGGGAGAACAAGAAACCCCTTAATTAATTCCTTAATTCCCTAATTCCCTGGCTGCCCAGCACGGCCCCCGAGGGGTTTGTGGGGCCCTGGCAGCTCCTTGGCACCGCTGCCCCACTCCAGCAGGGTGACAGAAATGGGTCACAGCCCTGGCACCCGAATCCCCCAAATCTGGGACGGGGCCGAGGGGAGAGCGCTGAATGAACCCCGAGCGTTTCATCGAGGCCAAGCTCACTTTTGTGGGGCCAAAAGGGCTCCCCGAGTGTTTTATTGGGGTTTTATTGGGGTTTTATTGGGGTGAATCTCCCTTTTGTGGGGCAAAAAGGGCTCCCTGAGTGTTTTATTGGGGTGAATCTCCCTTTTGTGGGACAAAAAGGGCTCCCTGAGTGTTTTATCGGGGTTTAATTGGGGTTTTATTGGAGTCAATCTCCCTTTTGTGGGATAAAAAGGGCTCCCCGAGTGTTTTATCAGGGTTTTATCGGGGTGAATCTCCTCTCTGTGGGGTAAAAAGGGCTCCCTGAGTGTTTTATCGGGGTTTTATTGGGGTGACTCTCCCTTTTGTGGGGCAGAAAAGTCTCCCCAAGTGTTTTATCGGGGTTTTATCGGGGTGAATCTCTTTTTTGTGGGGCAAAAGGGGCTCCCTGAGTGTTTTATTGGGGTTTTATTGGGGTGAATTCCTCTCTGTGGGGCAAAAAGGGCTCCCTGAGTGTTTTATTGGGGTTTTATTGGGGTGAATCTTTTTTTTGTGGGGCAAAAAGGGCTCCCTGAGTGTTTTATTGGGGTTTTATTGGGGTGACTCTCCCTTTTGTGGGGCAGAAAAGTCTCCCCAAGTGTTTTATTGGGGTTTTATCGGGGTGAATCTCCATTTTGTAGTGCAGAAAGGGCTCCTTGAGTGTTTTATCGGGGTTTTATTGGGGTGAATCTCTTTTTTGTGGGGCAAAAAGGGTTTCCTGAGTATTTTATTGGGGCCAATCTCACTTTTGTGGGGCAAAAAAGGTTCCCTGGGTGTTTTATTGGGGTTTTTTTGGGGTGAATCTCCATTTTGTAGGCAGAAAGGGCTCCCCAAGTGTTTTGTCGGGGTCAATCTCCCTTTTGTGGGGCAAAAAGGGCTCCCCAAGTGTTTTATCGGGGTGAATCTCCCTTCTCCTTCCTTCTCCTCTGCAGTTCACCCAGCCCAGCCCCTGGGAGCAGGGAGCAGCACAAAAGGATTAAAGAAATAACCAAAATAACTGAAATATTGTATATCTTGCTGGCCCTGGGCATGCAAATAGGATGATCCCCTGTTAGGTTTTTTTAGGTTTTCTTTTTTTTTTGGGGGGGTCCTGCACGGGTGCACGATGGCAGAGTCTGAAATTGGGGCTGTGGGGCTGCTCT
The DNA here is from genome assembly GCA_016584745.2 of Phylloscopus trochilus trochilus. Lineage (NCBI taxonomy): Eukaryota > Metazoa > Chordata > Aves > Passeriformes > Phylloscopidae > Phylloscopus > Phylloscopus trochilus. Next base: position 125,529 of record WQNJ02000107.1, read on the forward strand.
GCCCCTTCCACTCCCACACCTTGAGTATTTCGGGCGTTCAGGGAGAGAAATAAACCTTGCAGAGAGAAAAATAAACCTTGCAGAGAGAGAAATAAACCTTCTCCTTGCAGAGGAAATGAGAGAAATGTTCTCTTTGCAGAGGAAAGGAGAGAAATAAACCCCTTTGAAGAGGAAAAGGAGAGAAATAAACCTTCTCCTTGCAGAGGAAATGAGAGAAATGTTCTCTTTGCAGAGGAAAGGAGAGAAATAAACCTTTCTCCTTGCAGAGGAGAGAAATGTTCTCTTTGCAGGGGAAAAATAGAGAAATAAACCTTTCTCCTTGCAGAGGAAATGAGAGAAATGTTCTCTTTGCAGAGGAAAATGAGAGAAATAAACCCCTTTGAAGAGGAAAAGGAGAGAAACGAACCTTCTTCTTGCAGAGAAGAGAAATCTTCTCTTTGCAGGGGAAAAGGAGAGAAAGAAATCTCTTTGAAGAGGAAGAGGAGATAAACAAACTTTGCCTGCGGAGAGGAAAATGAGAGAGAAAGAAACCCTTCTCTTTGCAGAGGAAAAGGTGAGGAATGTTCTCCTTGGAGAGGAAAAGGAGAGAAAGAAACCTTCACCTTGCAGAGGAGAGAAATCTTCTCCTTGCAAGGAAAAAGAGAAATGAAGCTTCTCCTGGCAGAGAAAAAGGTGAGAAATGTTCTCCTTGCAGAGGAAAAGGAGAGAAAGAAATCTCTCTGAAGAGGAAAAGGAGAGAGACAATCTTTGTCTGTGCAGAGAAAAAAAACAACAGAGAAATAAATCTCCTTGCAGAGGAAAGGAGACAAATAAAGCTCTTTGCAGAGGAAAAGGAGAGAAATGAACCTCCTTGCAGAGGAGAGGAGAGAAATGTTCTCCTTGCAGAGGAGAAGGAGAGAAAGAAATCTCTCTGAAGAAGAAAAGGAGAGAAACAAACTTTGTCTGTGGAGAGGAAAGAAGAGAAACGAACCTTCTCCTTGCAGAGGAAAAGGAGAGAAAGAAACATCTTTGCAGGGGAAAAAGGAGAGAAAGAAACGTTCTCTTTGCAGAGGAGGAGGAGTGGAATAAACCTCCTTGCAGAGGAAAATTTGAGAAATGTTCTCCTTGCAGAGGAGAAGGAGAGGAATGAACCTTTCTTTGAGGGGAAAAGGAGAGGAATGAACCTTTCTTTGCAGGGGAAGAGAGGAATAAACCCCTCTTTGCAGGGGAAAAGGAGAGGAATAAACCTCCTTGCAGAGGAGATGAGAGAAATGTTCTCTTTGCAGAGGAAAATTTGAGAAATGTTTTCCTTGCAGAGGAAAAGGAGAGAAAGAAACGTTCTCTTTGCAGAGGAGAAGGAGTGGAATAAACCTCCTCGCAGAGGAAAATTCGAGAAATGTTCTCCTTGCAGAGGAGAAGGAGAGGAATGAACCTTTCTTTGAGGGGAAAATGAGAGGAGTAAACATTTCTTTGAGGGGAGGGAGAGGAATGAACCTTTCTTTGCAGGGGAAGAGAGGAATAAACCCCTCTTTGCAGGGGAAAAGGAGAGGAATGAACCTCCTTGCAGAGGAGATGAGAGAAATGTTCTCTTTGCAGAGGAAAATTTGAGAAATACTCTCCTTGCAGAGGAAAAGGAGAGAAAGAAACCTTCTCCTTGCAGAGGACAAGGAGAGAAATCTCCTCTTTGCAGAGGAAAAAGGAGAGAAAGAAATGTTCTCTTTGCAGAGGAGAAGGAGTGGAATAAACCTCCTCGCAGAGGAAAATTCGAGAAATGTTCTCCTTGCAGAGGAGAAGGAGAGGAATAAACCCCTCTTTGCAGGGGAAAAGGAGAGGAATGAACCTTTCTTTGCAGGGGAAAAGGAGAGGAATGAACCTTTCTTTGAGGGGAAAAGGAGAGGAATGAACCTTTCTTTGAGGAGGAGAAGGAGAGAAATGAACTTTTCTTTGCAGGGGAAAAGGAGAGGAATGAACCTCCTTGCAGAGGAGATGAGAGAAATGTTCTCTTTGCAGAGGAAAATTTGAGAAATACTCTCCTTGCAGAGGAGAAGGAGAGGAATAAATCCCTCTTTGCAGGGGAAAATGAGAGAAATGAACTTTTCTTTGCAGAGGAAAAGGAGAGAAATGAACTTTTCTTTGCAGAGGAAAAGGAGAGGAATGAACCTTTCTTTGAAGAGGAGAAGAGGAATGAACCTTTCTTTGCAGGGGAAAAGGAAAGGAATGAACCTTTCTTTGAGGAGGAGAAGGAGAGGAATGAACCTTTCTTTGAGGGGAAAAGGAGAGGAATGAACCTTTCTTTGAGGAGGAAAAGGAGAGGAATGAACCTTTCTTTGAGGGGGAAAAGGAGAGGAATGAACCTTTCTTTGAGGGGAAAAGGAGAGGAATGAACCTTTCTTTGAGGGGGAAAAGGAGAGGAATGAACGTCTCTTTTCAGGGGAAAAGGAGAGGAATGAACCTTTCTTTGAGGAGGAAAAGGAGAGGAATGAACCTTTCTTTGAGGAGAAGGAGGAGAGGAATGAACCTTTCTTTGAGGAGAAGGAGAGGAGTAAACATTTCTTTGAGGAGGCTGGGGCCGGAAAAGCTCCCACTCCAAATAAAGACCAAGATCCCAGTGCAGAGAACACGGAATTCCAACACCTGAGGCAAAACCACCACCAAGATCCAAAGGCAGGCACCGAGAGGGAAAGGGAAACACAACCCCAGGAATGCAGAAACCTCTCTCCAGTGATTTCTGCCTTTCCCCCAAGGCTGGGACAGATATTTTTTGCTTTCCCAGCCGGGAGCCAGAGGCTGCAAATCCACTCTGGGATGAGCGGCTCTGGAAGAGGGCGCGGAGTGAGATGTTCTGGGATGGGATAGGAGGACTTGGCTGCCCTGGGGTGTCGCAATTGGACTCGAAAGAAAGACACGGACTCGTGATCAGAAGGCTGAAGATGACTCCAATCTGTCTTTATTACCTCTTCCCTTTATACTGTTTCACAAAGAACCCACCCAAGGGTTGGACGAGAGACAAACTCCTTGGACCACATTGGTCAGACAGTCAGAGGGACACCAAGAGAAGTCCCTCCTTTGGGAGAGGAATGCAGAAAACAGGATAATGTTAGAAAAACCTATCCCTTGTTGACAGAACTATGCCTGGGAAAAGTTTTAGAGAAATCAAAACATCGCAGGCACGAACCATACCCACAATGTCCCTCTGACTTGACCAATGTACTTGAAGAAGTTTGTCTTTCTTCCACCCCCTTGGGTGGTTCTTTATAAAATAGCATAAAGGGAAAAAAATTCCCAAGTAATAAAGATTGGAGCCATTTCAGCCTTCAAACCTCAGAGTCCGCGTCGTTGTTAATCTTGAACAGCGTCAGACGCGGAGTGAGATGTTCTGGGGTGGGACAGGAAGACTTTGGCTGCCCTGGGATTTGATTTACGGGATCGAAACTCCAACTGGGAACAGACTGGCGCTGCTTCGCGCCCCACGTGAGGCGATTTTTGCCTCCTTCACTCCCTAAATCTGCTCGGGATTAAAATCCACCTGGCGTGGTGAGGGCGGCACCTCCTGTGTAGCCCTGGTTGGTGCCTGTGATGTTTTGGTTTCTCTGAAACTCTTTTCCCAGAGACTTTTCTGTCAACAAGAGACACGTTTTCCTAACTGCAACCTTTGTTTACATTCCTTTCCCTAGGAGGGTCTTCTTCTTGATGTCCCTCTGGTTTGACCAACGTGATTGAAGAAGTTTGTCTTTCTTCCACCCCCTTGGGTGGTTCTTTGTAAAACAGCTTAAAGGGAAAAAAATTTCCCAAGTAATAAAGATTGGAGCCATTTCAGCCTTCTAACCTCAGAGTCCGCGTCGTTGTTAATCTTGAACAGCATCAGACACGGAGTGAGATGTTCTGGGGTGGGACAGGAGGACTTTGGCTGCCCCAGGGTTTGATTTACGGGATTGAAACTCCAACTGGGAACAGGCTGGCGCTGCTTCGCGCCCCACGTGAGGCGATTTTTGCCTCGTTCACGCTCTAAATCTGCTCGGGATTAAAATCCACCTGGCGTGGTGAGGGCGGCGCCTCCCGCCCCACTTCCCACGCCCGGTGTGATTCCTTTTGTTTTACAGGGAGATAAAAGGATCCTCTGGGTCTTTTCCACAGGTAGAGTCACCCCGGGGAGGAGCCTTTTTTGCTTTGAGAGGAAAGGGAAGGTGAACTCCGTGGGAGAGGATTATCAGCAGAGAAACCCAGCTCCTGATCACGCTCCTCCTGCGACTCCGGGAAAACTGCTGCTTTTGGGATCGGAGCCAACCCAACCTGAGTCCCGACACAGCCCGTGCACGGGATTAAACTGAGGGTGAACCCCCTCTGTCTTGGGTTATGGAACCAAAAATGTGCATTCTAGTTCGTCTGTTGAAGGCAGCTGGGGAGATGTTTGTTTTTGTCTTTATCTCTTGTGACTCTGGGGGGAGGGGGGGCGGGTTCCTTCTGATAAGGGGCCAGCTGATAAAACCAGATGTTTGTTATCTCTGTCACCACTTGTCCTCCCTCCAGGGGGATATCTGTTGCTAATGGGTCATTAAGGGTTATCTCCTGCTAATGGGTCATTAAGGCTCACCTTCTTCTAATGGGTCATTTAAGGTTATCTTCTGCTGATGGGTCATTAAGGCTAATCTGCTAATGGGTCATTAAGGGTTATCTCCTGCTAATGGGTCATTCAGGCCCACCAAGGACAGGACACATTCCATCATCCCAGTGGGAGATGCTCCACCCAATGAGAGGAGCCAGCCATTCCCACCTGGATAAAAACTGAGACGCAGGAACACCAGGGATCTGGTTCCACCGGATTCCCAGAGTGAGACCAGACCCTTCTCACCACCCCTGGGCCCTTCTCACCATCCCTGGACCCTTCTCACCACCACTGGACCCTTCTCACCATCCCTGAACCCTTCTCACCATCCCTGAACCCTTCTCACCATCCCTGGATCCTTCTCACCATCCCTGGATCCTTCTCACCATCCCTGGGCCCTTCTCACCACCCCTGGACCCTTCTCACCACCCCTGGACCCTTCTCACCATCCCCAGACCCTTCTCACCACCACTGGACCCTTCTCACCATCCCTGGACCCTTCTCACCATCACTGGGCCCTTTTCTCTCAGGATCATCTCTGCCCCACCATAACCACCTCTGCCACTCTGGGAGGACTCACTGTGGGCTGCTCCCAACACCCTGACCAACAGGGTGTCAGCTTGGAGCTCTGACTCTGTCAGGGTTTCCAGGATTGTTGTTTGTTTGCTTGTTTGTTTGTTTTACTACTACATTTGTTAACATTCCCAGTAAAGAGCTGTTATTCCTATTCTCAAATCTTTGCCTGAAAACCCCTTAATTGCAAAATTATCATTTGGAGGGGGTGAGGGGTTTACATTCTCCATTCCGAGGGAAACTTCACGTTTCCCTGGCAGGTACCTGTCCTTCCAAACCAAGACAGTCTGCAGTGCTGGAGAGGAAAGGGAAGGTGAACTCTGAGGGAGAGGATTATCAGCAGAGAAACCCAGCTCCTGGTCACTTTCCTCCTGTGACTCCGGGAAAACTGCTACTTTCGGGATCGGAGCCAACCCAACCTGAGTCCCGACACAGCCCGTGCACGGGGTTAAACTGAGGGTGAACCCCTTATTTTTCACAGTTTTGGGTGATTTCCACGCTCAGCCAAGCTGAGGTTGGAGGCTCTTTCACATCCTGAAGGTGCTGGAGTCAGAGCGAGGTCTCGGCATTGGCCGGAGCAAGCACAGCCAAAACAAGGAGAAGAGATAACACAAAACAAAAACAAACCAAAACCAAAACCAAAACCAAAACCAAAACCAAAACCAAAACCAAAAAATAAAAATAAAAATAAAAATAAAAATAAAAATAAAAATATAAATAAAAATAAAGATAAAAATAAAGATAAAGATAAAGATAAAAAATAGAAATAAAACAAAAAATAAAAATAAAAATAAAAATAAAAATAAAAATAACATTTAAATAAAAATAAAAATGAAGATAAAAATGAAGATAAAAATTAAATAAAAAATAAAAATCCACCTGCACCCAAAAGAGATTCCCCAGAGTTTAAAGCAGCATTTCCCACAGCTGGAGGCTGCAGCCCCACAGGCACCCAGCCCTCGCACAAAGCCCCTGATGGGATTTATCTCCCCGTGCAGAGGCAGGGAGGAGGTTTCACGGCCCAAACAGGTCGATTGTGCCCCTGGTTTCTAAGGGAAAAAAAAAAATTAAAAAAAAAAAAAAAAGCAGAGCCTGTGCAGCTAATGACGTTTGCAATTCCTCCCCCTTCCCCCAGCTCAAAGGTGGCTGGGGCCTTTTTATGCTCGTAAATCATTTTATTGGCGGTGGCAATCCCGCGGCTGGAGCAGCGCGCTGTAATGCGAGGTGCACTTCAAAGGGAACCTGCTCGGGCTTTATCGGCCCCCAGAGGTTCCCCCGCCGCCGGATCCTGTTACACCGTGGCCAGCCCGGCCCGCAGCCCGCTCCAGCCGCGCCGGGGGAGGAAGAGGAGGGTGAGGAGGGAGCCTGGGAGGAAGAGGAGGGTGAGGAGGGAGCTTGGGAGGAAGAGGAGGGTGAGGAGGGAGCTTGGGAGAGGTTCGGCTGAGGCTGGGCTTGTAGAGGGGTTCCTGCAGCTTTTTTGGGGGCCGAGCCCAAAAACCTTCCCAGACACTGCAGAGCCAACCCCAAACTCTGTTCTTCAAATCCTGCAAAACCAACCTCAAACTCCATTCCTAGAAAGTGCAGAGCCAACCCCAAACTCCCTTCCCCAAACACTGCACAACCAACCCCAAATTCCTTCCCAGACACTGCAGAGCCAACCCCAAACTCTGTTCTTCAAATCCTGCAAAACCAACCTCAAACTCCTTCCCAGAAAGTGCAGAGCCAACCCCAAATTCTGTTCTTCAAATCCTACAGAACCAACCCCAAACTCCCTTCCCCAAACACTGCAAAACCAACCCCAAACTCTGTTCTTCAAATCCTGCAGAGCCAACCCCAAACTCCTTCCCATAAACTGCAGAACCACCCCCAAACTCCCACAAATCCTGCAGAATCAACCCTGAATTCCCTTCCCAGAAAGTGCAGAACCAACCCAAACTCCCTTCCCAGACACTGCACAACCAAACTCCCTTCCACAAATCCTGCATAACCAACCCCAAATTCCTTCCCCAGACACTGCAGAGCCAACCCCAAACTCCCTTCCACAAATCCTGCAGAACCAACCCTGAATTCCCTTCCCAGAAAGTGCAGAGCCAACCCCAAACTCTCTTCTTCAAACTCCGCAGAACCAACCCCAAACTCCTTACCAGAAACTGCAGAACCAACCCCAAATTCCTTCCCAAATCCTGCAGAACCAACCCCGAATTCCCTTCCCTAACACTGCAGAGCCAACCCCAAACTCTCTTCTTCAATCTCCGCAGAACCAACCCCAAATTTCTTTCCCAGAAACAGCAGAACCAACCCCAAATTCCCTTCCCAGAAAGTGCAGCATCAACCCCAAACTCCATTCTTCAAATCCTGCAGAACCAACCCCAAATTTCTTTCCCAGAAACGGCAGAACCAACCCCAAACTCCTTACCAGGCACTGCAGAACCAACCCCAAATTCCTTCCCAAATTCTGCAGAGCCAACCCCAAATTCCCTCCCCAGACACTGCAGAACCAATCCCAAACTCTGTTCTTCAAATCCTACAGAACCAACCCCAAATTCCTTCCCAAATCCTGCAGAACCAACCCCAAATTCCCTTCCCAGAAACTGCAGAACCAACCCCAAACTCCCTCCCACAAATCCTGCAGAACCAACCCCAAATTCCGTCCCCAGACACTGCAGAACCAACCCAAAATCCCTCCCACAAATCTTGCACAACCAACCCCAAACTCCTTCCCAAATCCTGCAGAACCAACCCCAAATTCCTTCCCAAATCCTGCAGAACCAACCCCAAACTCCCTCCCACAAATCCTGCAGAGCCAACCCCGCCGTGCCACTGCACCTTGCTCAGCTCCTGGATATCCCAAACATCCCTCGGGCCTCCCAGGGAGGGCAGAGGGAGCTGGGAAAGCCTCCCCAGCTCATCCCTGCCGGAGCAGCTGCCTGCCAGGACGGGGCTGGAGCGAATTATCCCGGCCATGGATCAGCTCCCACAATTTGTCAGACAAGGAGAGGAAAGGAAGGTCAAAAAAAAAAAAAAAAAAGCAACAGGCTGTTGTGCTCCTGCTCGGCCTAATCAGGACTTGATGTGGGAGGGAAGATGGATGGGATGGATGAGAAAATAAATGGAAACAGGGCTGGGAAAGCCGAGGGGGCTGCAGCACCTGTTTGTGCTCAGGGGCTGCAGGAACCAGGTGGGAAAGGCTCTGTCAGGGCCTCGGGACACCCAGAATGTTCCACGGGGTCAACTGAGGGCTCTTCCCAGCTGGATAAAGGGAATTCTGCCGGGTCAGGGTGTCAGCACACCCAGAATGTTCCACAGGGTCAACTGAGGGCTCTTCCCAGAGGGATAAAGGGGATTCTGCTGGGTCAGAGCCCTAGAAACCCCAAATGTTCCACAGGGTCAATTAAAGGCTCTTCCCAGCTGGATAAAGGGGATTCTCCAAGGTCAGAGCCCTGAGAAACCCCAAATGTTCCACAGGGTCGGTTAAAGCCCCTTCCCAGCTGGATGAAGGGATTCTGCTGGGACACCCCAAATGTTCCAGGAAGTCAACTAAAGGCCCTTCCCTGCTGAATAAAGTGGATTCTGCCAGGTCAGGGCCTTGGGACACCCAGAATGTTCCACAGGGTCAAATGAGGGCTCTTCCCAGCTGGATAAAGGGAATTCTCCAAGGTCAGAGCCCTGAGAAACCCCAAATGTTCCACAGGGTCAGCTAAAGCTCCTTCCCAGCTGGATAAAGGGGATTCTGCCAGGTCAGGGTGTCAGCACACCCAGAATGTTCCACAGGGTTAATTAAAGGCTCTTCCCAGCTGGATAATGGGGATTCTGCTGGGACACCCCCAAATATTCCACAAGGTAAACTAAAGCTCCTTCCCAGCTGGATAAAAGGGACTCTGCAAGGTCAGAGCCCTGAGAAACCCCAAATGTCCCACAAAGTCAACCAAAGCTCCTTCCCAGCTGGATAAAGGGGATTCTGCTGGGTCAGGGCCTCAGCACACCCCAAATATTCCACAAAGTCAACTAAAGGCCCTTCCCAGCTGGATAAAGGGGATTCTGCCGGGTCAGGGCCTCAGCACACCCAGAATGTTCCACGGGGTCAATTAAAGGCCCTTCCCAGCTGGATAAAGGGGATTCTGCTGGGACACCCCCAAATATTCCACAAAGTCAACTAATGCCCCTTCCCAGCTGGATAAAGGGGATTCTCCAAGGTCAGAGCCTCAGGAAACCCCAAATGTTCCACAGGGTCAATTAAAGCCCCTTCCCAGCTGGATAAAGGGGATTCCCCAAGGTCTCCAGCTCCCCTGAACCAGAGCAGGGCGTTGTCCATCCCAGCAAAAGCCGGGATTCGGGGGCTGCAGAGGCATTTTATTGAGGAAATGGAGCTGGGGAGACCCCAGGGACATTCCCTGCCCCGTCCTTCCAGGTGGGATCCCGAAAACCCACACAACGTTTCAGTGGTGGTGACACCAGGGGCGTCGGAACGTCACCGAGGCCACCGAGAGGATTCCTGACAGAACAGGGGAAAAAAAACCAAAAAACCAAACCAATCCAAGGATTTGGTATTTTTTTCCATGGGTTTTTCCTGCTGTCCCTGCTCTGGTTCAGTGCTGAGCCCCTTCCTCTGGTGGGTGATGTGGAGGAGATAAATACCAGATATCAATTACCAAATATCAAATATTAAATATTAAATTTAACATGTTATATATTTAATGTTAAATATTCAATATTCAATATTCAATATTCAATATTCGATATTCGATATTCGATATTCAATATTCAATATTCAATATTCGATATTCAATATTAAATATTCAATGTTCAATGTTCAATGTTCAATATTTGATATTCGATATTCAATATTCAATATTCGATATTCAATATTATATATTATATATTCAATATTCGATATTCAATGTTCAATATTCAATATTCAATATTCAATATGCGATATTCAATATTCAATAATCAATATTCAATATTCAATGTTAAATATTCGATATTCAGTATTCAATGTTCAATATTCATTATTCAATATTCAATATTCGATATTCAATGTTCAATGTTCAATATTCATTATTCAATATTCGATATTTGATATTCGATATTCAGTGTTCAATGTTCAATATTCAATATTCGATATTCAATATTCAATATTCAATATCAAACCAGGTTAGTGGAGCAGAACCAATGGCTCCTGACAAACGGGATTCTCCAGGGAATTCTGCCGGAATTCCTGCCGGCATCTCCCCGCTCCCGGAGGTGGCAGCTGTTTGCAGGATTGCAATCAACAGGTGAGCGGGGTTTTTTTTGGGGGAAACCGGCTGGTTTTGGTTAAACAAGGTTTGGTTTGGTTTGGTTAGTTTGGGAAATGTTCCATGGGGACGTCGGTTCCTCCAATGTTCCTTAAACATTTCCTCGAGTGATTGGGATGGAGGGGAATTGGGATAAAGGGAATGAGATAGAGGGAATGGGATAGAGGGGAATGGGATAAAGGGAATGGGATAGGGGGAATGGGATAGAGGGGAATGGGATAGGGGGAATTGGGGTAGGGGGGAATTGGGATAGGGGGGAATTGGGATAGGGGGAATTGGGATAGGGGGAAGTGGGATAGGAGGGAGTGGGATAGAGGGGAATTGGGATGGGGGGAATTGGGATGGAGGGAAATGGGATAAAGGGGAATTGGGATGGGGGAATTGGGAAAGAGGGAAATGGGATAGGGGGGAATTGGGATAGGGGGGAATGGGATAGGGGCAATGGGAGAGAGGGGAATGGGATAGAGGGGAATTGGGATAGGGGGGAATTGTGATGGGGGGAATGGGATCGGAGGAATGGGATAGAGGTGAATTGGGATAAAGGGGAATGGGATGGAGGGGAATGGGATGGAGGGGAGTGGGATAGGGGGGAGTGGGACAGGGGATGGGACAGAGGTCTCCACTTCCCCGTGAGCCATCCCAAATCCCGGCCGGCGCTCCCAGCTCCAAGCCCTGCCCCGCCCACTGAGGCAGCTCCAGCCCTTGGCACAGAAGTTCACAATAACATTTACAAACAAAATCACATTCCCGTGGGACAAAATCACATTCCCGTGGGACAAACCGGCTTTTCCCCGTCAGCCTCTTCCAGCTGCACAGAACCTGACCCTGTTCTGCACCCAGAACAGGGCTGATCTCAGCTGCCAGCTCACCCCTGCCCTGCCCGGAGTTCGGGTGGAGAAGGATTTTCCAGCTCCTTCTGGATCTTTCAGCTCCTTCCCTCCCACGGAAAAGGGAATTTCTCAGCGGGTGGAATCTCTTTTGTGGTATTCCCAGAGATCCCCAACAGGAGCCAGGATCCCAAACCTGCTCCTGCCAGGAGGAGCCAGGATCCCAAACCTGCTCCTGCCAGGGATCCCTCAGGATTCCAAACCTGCTCCTGCCAGGAATCCCCCAGGATCCCAAACCTGCTTCTGCCAGGAGGAGCCAGGATCCCAAACCTGCTCCTGCCAGGAATCCCCGGAAGGAGCCAGGATCCCAAACCTGCTCCTGCCAGGAGGAGCCAGGATCCCAAACCTGCTCCTGTCAGGAATCCTCCAGGATCCCAAACCTGCTCCTGCCAGGAATCCCCCAGGATCCCAAACCTGCTCCTGCCAGGGGGAGCCAGGATCCCAAACCTGCTCCTGCCAGGAATCCCCCAGGAGAAGCCAGGATCCCAAGGATCCTGCTCATGACCACCTGAGTCTCCCCCAGGTGATGCTCAGGAGCCAAAAACACCCTCTGGGTTTTTGTTTTGTTTTGTTTTTGGGAAATCTTGCCTGATTTTCCAACATTAAAATTTCAGAGCCTCCAATCCCTGGCTCAATCGCAGCGCCGGGGATAAAGGAGAGGAGAACCTCTGCCCCAGGGAACATTTGTGGAAAACATTCCCAGAGGAGAAATTCCCGAGCTGGAAGCAAGCGATTAATTTTTGGCAGCTTTTTGTTTTTACTTTCCATTTCTCCCTGCCCGGTGAAATAACGGCGAGGAGCAGCCGGGTAACCCTGCCCTGAAAACGGAGCAGCTTTGGGAAAACTGGGATTTTTATTTTATTTTATTTCATTTCATTTTTGGGGAAAACGCGGCTGGGATTGTCCAGGATGAATCCCAGCTCCCCGGCCCCACGGCTGCTGCCGGCCCTGGTGGCTTTTGTGACACCGGCACTGCCCGGAGAGAGAGGTCATTTCCACACCTACGGAAGGATCTCCTGGCAAAAAAAAAAAAAAAGGATTTTCCTGCTGAAAACCACCCCACAAACGAATTCCTCATTGTTTATGGGAAACGGATTGTTCTGGGAAAAAGCTTCCCCCCCACCAGGAATGCCAGGGAGGAAAATCTTCAAAGTTGTCACAAAATCCCTTTTAAAGTTCTTTTTTTTTGGTTTTTTTTTTTTTTTTTTTTTTTTTTCCCACATCAAAACTTGGACATCATCCCCGAGATAATTACAAAAAACCGGGCGAAAAACCCCAGAAAACATCCGAGATCAAACACCAAAGCTGCCGCCAGAGGAACGGAGCGAATTCCCGTTAATTCCCTAACGCCCGGGACGTTTCACGGATTTGTGTTTCTGGGAAGCGGGGGAGCCGAGAGAATTCCTTCGGTTCGGGGCCCGGTGAGTCAGGACACGGCCCTGGCTGGCGCGGGGACAAATCCCTGGAATTCCGCTCAGGCCGGGATTAACCTGTTAGCGCCTGGCAGCCCGGGCTGGGCTCGGCAGCCCCGAAACGCTGCCAAAAAAAACCTCAAAAAAAAAAACAAACCCAAAAAACACAAAATCCCGGAGTCTCGGCCTCTCCCGGGAAACCCGATCCGGGAAACCCGAGCCCGCGGGGTTCAGGAGCTGTCAGCGCCTCCCAGCTCCCGTTATCCCGACAGCTGGAAGGGCTGGGGGAGCTTCCCACGGGGAGCAGGCAGGGGGAGAAATCCCAAATCCCAAATCCCAAATCCCAAATCTACTTCCCACGAGGAGTGGCGAAGTGGGGTTACAGCACGGGAATGGGATGCAGGGATAGAGACAGGGATAGGAATGGGAATGGGAATGGGAATGGGAATAGGAGTGGGAATGGGAATGGGGTGCAGGAATAGGAACAGGGATAGGAATGGGAATGGGAACGGGAACGGGAACAGGAGCAGGAACAGGAACAGGAATAGGAATAGGAATAGGAATAGGAATAGGAATGGAAATGGGAACGGGAATGGGAATGGGAATGGGAATGGGAATGGGAAGGGGAATAGGAGTAGGAATAGGAGCCGGCAGCTTCCCACAGGAAGCGGGGCAGGGAATGGGAGCCCCACGGCTGGGAGAGAGGGAGAGAGAGAGAGAGAAATCCCAAATCCCAAATCCTCCGGGGAGGGTCGAAGTGGGGCTCCTGCACGGGAATGGGATGCAGGGATAGGAGTAGGAACAGGGATAGGAATGGGAATGGGGTGCAGGAATAGGAGCAGGAATAGGATGCAGGGATAGGGATAGGAATGGGAATAGGAATAGGAATGGGAATGGGGATGGGGATGGGGATGGGGATGGGGATGGGGATGGGGATGGGAATGGGGATGGGAATGGGAATGGGAACAGGAACAAGAACAGGAATAGGAATAGGATGCAGGGATAGAAATGGGAATGGGAATGGGAATAAGAATAGGAATAGGAATAGGAATAGGATGCAGGAATTGGATGCAGGAATAGCAATAGGAATAGGAATAGGAATAGGAATAGGAATAGGAATAGGAACAGGAACAGGAATAGGAATAGGAATAGGAATAGGAATTGGATGCAGGAGCAGGAATTGGATGCAGGAACAGGAGCAGGAACAGGAATTGGATGCAGGAGCAGGAACAGGAACAGGAATTGGCTGCAGGAAGAAAGCCACCCCCGAGCTGTGATCCAGGGGATGAGTGGAACCAGGACCAGGCGTGGGGCAGCTCCTCTCCAGCCCCTCTCTGGGGTCACCAACCCCTCCCCGCCCCGGCCCCAGCCCACACCTGGAGCTCAAGGAGGAGGAGGAGGAGGGGCAGATGTTGGTGAGGCTCTCCATGGAACCACGGGATGAGTCAGGGAGTGAACCCCAGCGTGGTTTGGGCTGGAGGGACCTCAGAGGCCACCCAGTGCCACCTGAGCCCTGGGCAGGGACACCTGCCACTGTCCCAGGTGCTCCAGGCCCTGTCCAACCCGGCCTTGGGCATTTCCAGGGATCCAGGGGCAGCCATGGGAATGGGAATTCTCTGCCAGGGGCTCCCCAGCCTCCCAGGGAGGGATCCCTCCCTGACATCCCATCTGAACTGCCCCTCTCTCAGCTCGGAGCTGTTCCCCCTCGCCCCGTCCCTGCTCGTGAGCACCCCCAGAGCCTCTGCTCCCAGCTGGCCCCGCTTCTTTGGAGCCACTTTTAACCCAAAATCCCCAACTCTCGCCTTAAAAACTCAACTGGAGACAGAGGAGACCCCCCGAGGCGAGGGAAGATTCCCTGCTGGATGTGTCCCTGTGGATTTATGTGATTTTTAAATTTTTTTTTCTCCTTTCAGCAGCTCTGGGCTGAGCGCTGTGTGGGGATCCCCAGAGCCAGGGGGAAGATCCGGCCACCCCTGATATCCAGAAAATCTGCCCGGGGCCGGGCAGCCCGGCAGGCGGTGGGAAGGAGCCGGTGGGAAGGAGCCGGTGGGAAGCTCTCCCGGTGCCAGGCTGCCGGGAATGAGCAAGGCAGCAGGAATGTGCCAGGAGAGAGCAGCTGCTGCGGGAGCCTCCTCACCCGGGGCCTGGGAGCGCCGAGGGGTCGGGAGGTCCCAGCTTGGGACAAGGGGAAAGTGCTTTTTTTGTTTGTTTAATTAATTAGTTCATTAATTTTTTCTTTTTTTTTTCTTTTTTTTTTCCTGTTTTTTTTTCTTTTTTCTCCCCTTTTCCCCCCTTTTCCTTCTTCTTCTTTTTTTTTTAATTATTATTATTATTATTTTTTGGTGGGGGGGCTTTGTCCTTCCTCTCTCCTTTCTCCCAGATCCTTGGGAATGGTTTCTGCTCTCCCTGGCATTTTGGGGCTCATCCCCTGGATCACAGCTCGGGGGTGGCTTTCCTCCTGCATCCAACTCCTGTTCCTATTCCTATTCCTATTCCTATTCCTATTCCTATTCCTATTCCTATTCCTGCATCCAATTCCTGCATCCAATTCCTATTCCTACTCCTATTCCTGTTCCCATCCTATTCCTGTTCCTGTTCCTGCTCCTGTTCCTGTTCCTGTTCCTGTTCCTGTTCCCATTCCCATTCCTGTTCCCATTCCCATTCCCATTTCTATTCCTGTTCCCGTTCCCTTTTCTGTCCCTATTCCCATTCCTATTCCTGCATCCCAAATCCCTTCCTCCTCACCATCCCTCCTGCAACCCTCACTTCCATCCCACGGTGTTCCCTGAACTCCGCTCTCCCTCGGAATTCCGTGTTTTCCCCCCCATTATTCACCTCAGGAATGTCCATTTTCCATCCTGTGCCCACCAAGGAAAAGCGATTTTAGGGCAAAACCTTCAAAGCCAGACCGGGGGAATTCACAAAATTCCAACGAAATTCACAAAATTCCTTCGTGAGCCGCTTTTCCTTCCCAGGCTCCCAACACCCCTGACCCTCCACGGCCAAAGGAACAACACCCCGGAATTCCTGGGCCAAGGACAAAGCCAGGCCAGCCGGAGTTTTGCTGGATTTCCTTTTCCAGCCTCCACAGCCAAGTCTTAGAGGGATGATGGATCCAGGAAAATCCAGGATTTCCCAGGAGGGAGGTGACAGCTCCAGGAAAATCCAGGATTTCCCAGGAGGGAGGTGTCAGCTCCAGGAAAATCCAGGATTTCCCAGGAGGGAGGTGGCAGCTCCAGGAAAATCCAGGATTTCCCAGGAGGGAGGTGTCAGCTCCAGGAAAATCCAGGATTTCCCAGGAGGGAGGTGGCAGCTCCAGGAAAATCCAGGATTTCCCAGGAGGGAGGTGGCAGCTCCAGGAAAATCCAGGATTTCCCAGGAGGGAGGTGACAGGACCCTGCTGCAGTGCTGGGAGTGCTGGACAATTTTTTGGGAAAACTCCTTTAACCGGAGTGGGGGGCACCCGGAGGGAAAAATCCCAAAACTTTGGCATTTCTGGGTGAGCCACACCCCGATCCCAACACCCACGGCAACCCCGGCCTGGCTGGGAATAGGAACTGGATGCAGGAATTGGATGCAGGAATTGGATGCAGAAATTGGATGCAGTAGTAGGAATAGGAATAGGATGCAGGGATAGGAATGGGAATGGGAATGGGAATGGGAATGGGAATGGGAACGGGAATAGGAATGGGAATGGGAATGGGAATGGGAACAGGAATTTCTGTTCTGCCCACAGGCAGCCCCCCCAGGAAAGCAGCCTGGTTTCCTTTGGGAAAAGCTCATTCCAGGAGCGTTTCTCCACTCTTTCCCCGCTCCCACAGCACCTGGGGTTCCCGCTGGTGGCACAGACTGCTGGGGTCTCCATTTCCCTGGAGTCGCCCTCCCAAATCCCCAGTCCCTGCCCCCTTTCCCGAGCGATTCCATTATCCCGATCCCATGATCCCAGGATCTGCCGATCCCGGTGCTGTTTGCACACCCGGCCCCACCAGGGCCGTTAATCGTGTCCGTGTCAACATTCCCAGCTCCTCCAAACCCTCCCTTCCCCACTCCTGCCCACCTCTCCTGCCCTCCTTGTGGTCTCTGGAAATCCAAAAGGATAAAAAAAAAAAACCCAAACCCAAAAACTCATCTTGAGAATTCACACCGGGAACTTGCAAACTCGGCAAGCCAGCGGGGAAAGCTCATTCCAGGAGTGTTTCTCCACCCTTTCCCCGCTCCCGCAGCGCCTGGGGTTCCCGCTGGTGGCACAGACTGCGGGGTCTCCATTTCCCTGGAGTCGCCCTCCCAAATCCCCAATCCCTGCCCCCCCTTTCCCAGTCTTTCCTGAGGGATTCCATTATCCCGATCCCGTGATCCCGGGATCTGCCGATCCCGGTGCTGTTTGCACACCCGGATCCGCCAGGGCCGTTAATCGTGTCCGTGTCACCATTCCCAGCTCCAAACCTTCCCTTCCCTGTTTCTCCCCCCCTCTCCTGCCCTCCTTGTGCTCTCTGGAAATCCAAAAGGATTAAAAAAAAAAAAACCAAACCCAAACCCAAAAACTCATCTTGAGAATTCACACCGGGAACTTGCAAACTCGGCAATCCAGCGGGGAAAGCTCATTCCAGGAGCGTTTCTCCACCCTTTCCCCGCTCCCACAGCGCCTGGGGTTCCTGCTGGTGGCACAGACTGCGGGGGTCTTCACTTCCCTGGAGTCACCCTCCCAAATTCCCAATCCCTGCCCCCTTTCCTGAGGGATTCCATTATCCCAATCCCATGATCCTGGGATCTGCCGATCCCGGTGCTGTTTGCACACCCGGCCCCACCAGGGCCGTTAATCGTGTCCGTGTCACCATTCCCAGCTCCAAACCTTCCCTTCCCTCCCCTGCTCCTCCCCACCTCTCCTGCCCTCCTTGTGCTCTCTGGAAATCCAAAAGGATTAAAAAAAACCCCAAACCCAAACCCAAAAACTCATCTTGAGAATTCACACCGGGAACTTGCAAACTGGGCAAGCCAGTGGGGAAAGCTCATTCCAGGAGTGTTTCTCCACCCTTTCCCCGCTCCCACAACACCTGGGGTTCCCGCTGGTGGCACAGACTGCTGGGGTCTTCACTTCCCTGGAGTCACCCTCCCAAATCCCCAATCCCTGCCCCCTTTCCCGAGGGATTCCATTATCCCAATCCCATGATCCCAGGATCTGCCGTTCCCGGTGCTGTTTGCACACCCGGCCCCGCCAGGGCCGTTAATCGTGTCCGTGTCACCATTCCCAGCTCCAAACCTTCCCTTCCCTGCTCCTCCCCCCTCTCCTGCCCTCCTTGTGCTCTCTGGAAATCCAAAAGGTTAAAAAAAAAAAAAAAAAAAATGAACACCAAACCCAAAAACTCATCTTGAGAATTCACACCGGGATCTTGCAAACTGGGCAAAACCCTTTCCCTGCTCCCACAGCACCCGGGGTTCCCGCTGGCGGCACAGGCTGCTGGGGGGTTCTGCACTTCCCTGGAGTCACCCTCCCAAATCCCTAATCCCTGCCCCCTTTCCCGTGGGATTCCATTATCCCAATTCCGTGATCCCGGGATCTGCCGCTCCATGTCACCATTCCCTTCCAAACAAACCCTCCCTTCCCTGCTCCTCCCCCCTTCTCCTGCCCTCCTTGTGCTCTCTGGAAATCCAAAAGGATAAAAAAAAAAAAAACCAAAACAAAGAACCCCAAACCCAAAACCCGCCTTGAGAATTCACACCGGGAACTTGCAAACTCGGCAAAACCCGATCCGCTCCCCGGGGCCGGGAGCTGTGGGATGGCTCCAGGCGGGAAGAAACCCGCGCCGCCTGCTCCTCCCGGGCACGGCCTCCCGGAGCAAACGCCAAGCTTTGGTCCCAGCGGGGCTGCAAAGCCTGCAGCTGGCACCGCTGGGTCCGGGGGGCCTCCCGAAATCCCTGGGAATGCGGGCGAGTTGGACGGCGGAGCCGGGGCTGAGCTCGGCTCCCACCTCGGAGCGGCCGCGCTCCCAGCTCCTCTCCAAGAGGAACCCAAAGGGCTTTGCTTTCTCCCCCCTACACCTGTGGTGTTGTCTGGGGTTTTTTTTTTTGGTTTTTTTTTTCTGTTCTCCTCTGCATTTTGTAGAAGTTTTTCTAAAGTTCTATTTCGGATTGTTTACTATTTGCAATGGAGTCTCTCACGGATTTTCACATCAACGACCCGTTGTTGTTGTACCTGTCCTTCGGTGTTTACATTCTCCTCATGAGGAGGAGGAGGCTGGAGGGAGGTGACAGCTCCAGGAAAATCCAGGATTTCCCAGGAGGAAGGTGGAGGGAGGTGAGGGTGCCAGGAAAATCCAGGATTTCCCAGGAGGTGAGGGCTCCAGGAAAATCCAGAATTTCCCATGAGGAGGCTGAAGGGAGGTGACACCTCCAGAAAAATCCAGGATTTCCCAGGAGGGAGGAGACAGCTCCAGAAGGAAGAGCTTCCCAGGAGGAAGCTGGAAGGATGATGGCTCCAGAAAAATCCAGGATTTCCCAGGAGGGAGGTGACAGCTCCAGGAAAATCCAGGATTTCCCAGGAGGAAGACTGTTGGGTTGCCCAGTGTGGTTGGAGAGGACAATTTTCCTCCTCCAACCCATGGTCTCTGCTGGAATTCCACAAATATCAAAATCTGTGAATAAACTTTTCCTTTTTTGCCTTGAACACCTCAGCCTGTGAACGTCGTTCCTTGGTGTCCTACCACGGCTCCGTAGGATGCCGGAGTTACTCAGCTCCTGGTGGTTCCCCTGCTCTTCCCCCAAGATCTCAGAGCAGCAAGGAACCCTCTGACACATCCCCAGAGCACTGCTGAGCCGCCTTTTCCAAGCCCAAGAACATTTTGTTCTCCAACCACAACACAAAAGTAACTTTTCTGTTCTCCAGCCACAGTCTGAGGAGACAACGGGGCCAAGAACCCCTGTGGGGCTGACGTGGGGTGAGCTCCTGGGACAACCGAGCACCCTCTTGGCCCAACCCGTCAGAAATCCCAGTGAATCACCCCTGTCAGAAATCCTAATGAATCACCCCCTTCAGAAATCCTAATGAATCACCCCCATCAGAAATCCTAATCTGTCAGAAATCCCAATCCATCAGAAATCCCAATGAATCACCCCCATCAGAAATCCTAACGAATCACCCCCATCAGAAATCCCAATGAATCACCCCCATCAGAAATCCTAATCCATCAGAAATCCTAGTGAATCACCCTGTCAGAAATCCCAATGAATCACCCCCTTCAGAAATCCTAATCCGTCAGAAATCCCAATGAATCACCCCCTGTCCGACTGTAGGATTCCCATGGCTGGGTGTGTCCCTGCCCAGCTGGCAGCTTCCAACCAGGACCTGCCTGGAATTGAATTGTTTGAGCCCCCTGGGCAAAAAGGTTTTTCCATTAAGAGGAGGCAGCGAAGGGGCAGCTGCCATCCGGGAGTGCGGGGTTAGGCTGGGATGCAAAGGGTTAGGCTGGGCTGTGCGGGGTTAGGCTGGGATGTGCGGGGTTAGGCTGGGATGTGCGGGGTTAGGCTGGGATGTGTGGGGTTGGGCTGGGATGTGCAGGGTTAGGCTGGGCTGTGCGGGGTTAGGCTGGGATGAAAAGGATTAGGCTGGGCTGGGCGGGGTTAGGCTGGGATGTGTGGGGTTAGGCTGGGATGAAAAGGATTAGGCTGGGATGCAAAGGGTTAGGTTGGGATGCAAAGGATTAGGCTGGGATTCGCAGGGTTAGGCCAGGGAGAGCAGGATTAGGCTGGGCTGTGCCAGGTTAGGCCGGGGAGACCGGGGTTAAAACAGGGAGAGCAGGATTAAGCTGGGATGCAAAGGGTTAGGGCTGGGCTGAACAGGATTAGGCCAGGGAGAGCGGGGTTAGGCCAGGGAGAGCGGGGTTAGGCTGGACTGTGCGCGGTTAGGCTGGGTTGAACAGGGATAAACTGGGCTGAACAGGGTTAGGCCAGGAGAGCAGGATTAGGCTGGGATGCACAGGATTAGGCTGGGCTGTGCAGGGTTAGACCAGGAAGAATGGAGTTAGGCCGGAGTGTGTGGGGTTAGGCTGGGATGCACAGGGTTAGACTGGGGTGCACAAAGTTAGGCCAGGGAGAGAGAAGTTAGGCCAGGGAGCGTGGGCTTAGGCTGAGCCGCTCAGGGTTTGGCCAGAACGTGCAGGGTTAAGCCGAGATGCACAGGGTTAGTCTGGGGAGAGCGGTTTTAGGCTGAGCTGTGCAGGGTTAGGCCAGAATGTGCAGGGTTAAGCTGGGATGCACAGGGTTAGTCTGGGAAGCATGGATTTAGGCTGAGCTGTGCAGGGTTAGACCAGAATGTGCAGAGCTAAACCAGGATGCACAGGATTAGCTCAGGGAGCATGGACTTAGGTTGAGCTGCGTAGGGTTAGGCCAGAACGGGCAGGGTTAAGCCAGGATGCACAGGGTTAGTCTGGGGAGAGCGGTTCTAGGCTGAGCTGCGCAGGGTTAGGCCAGAATGTGCAGGATTAAATTTAGGCACACAGGATTAGCCCAGGGAGCATGGATTTAGGCTGAGCTGTGCAGGGTTAGACCAGAATGTGCAGGGTTAAATTTAGGCACACAGGATTAGCCCAGGGAGCATGGATTTAGGCTGAGCTGCGCAGGGTTAGACCAGAATGTGCAGGGTTAAATTTAGGCACACAGGATTAGCCCAGGGAGCATGGATTTAGGCTGAGCTGTGCAGGGTGAGACCAGAATGTGCAGGATTAAATTGAGGCACACAGGATTAGCCCAGGGAGCACGTTCTCCAGACGCCGGTCCGGGCGGCGCGCGGTTAGGCCGGGCCTTACCTGCACGCGGGCCTCGGTCAGCTTGGTGCGCTGGGCCAGCTCCTCGCGGGTGTAGATGTCGGGGTAGTGGGTCCTCTCGAAGGCCTTCTCCAGCTCCTCCAGCTGCTCGGCCGTGAAGGTGGTGCGGCTGCGGCGCTGCTTCCGCTTCAGCGGCAGGTCCGGCTCCGACTCCACGTCCGAGCCCTCGTCCAGGCGGTTCCCTGCGGAGAGGGAGGAACGGGGGGTCAGTCCCATCGGGGGGAAAAGGTACCAGAAGGGTTAAAGAGCGTCGCCCCGTCCTTCTGAAGTTCTCCTAAAGCCCTTTGGGGTTTTTTACGTTTTTGTGGTGGAGTTTCTTGCGCGCTTTTCACGTAAACAACGATTGTTTTGCCTTCCTTTCTGGAGGAGGCTGTGGGGTTGACCAGTGTGGTTGGAGAGGAAAATTTTCCTCCTCCAATCCACGGTCACTGTTGGAATTCCATAAATATCAAAATCTGTAAACAAACGCTCTCCTTTCTTTTTGCCTTGGACACCTCAGTGTGTGAGTAACGGCTCCTCTGTGTTTGGGATGTGTCTCCCTTTCACCCTGTTCCACACAGAGCAATTCCATCGGTGACACAAAGACAAACCCTCCTCAACCACGTTGGTCAGAGCAGAGGGACAGCGAGGAGAAGTCCCTCCGAGGGAAAGGAACCTGAACAAAAGTTACAAAAACCTGTCTCTCCTTTACAGAAAATTCCCCGGGAAAAGAATTTCAGGAAACCAAAACATCTCAGGCACCAACCAGGGTGACAAGAGGCTCCAAAGGGAAGGGGGAAGCAGCAATGGGGCAGTGCTGTGTTACCCTGCTCCTCTAAAGTTCCTCTAAAGTTCCTCTAAAGTTCCTCTAAAGCTCTTCTGAAGTTCTTCTACAGTTCCTCTAAAGCCCTCTGATGTTTTTTACATTTTTGCAATGGAGTTTCTCAGGCACTTTTCATGCAAACAATGATTGTTTTGCCTTCCTTTCTGCAGGAGGAGAGAATGGATGGGCTGTGGGGCTGCCCAGTGTGGTTGGAGAGGACAATTTTCCTCCTCCAACCCACGGTCACTGCTGGAATTCTATAAATGTCGAGGTCTGTGAATAAACTGCCCCCCTTTTTTTCACCTCAGTAAAAGCAAGAACCACGTTCTTTAGCGACAAAGGAACCTGGCAGAGTCGGCGGAGCAAAGCTCAGGATGGTGGATGTCCCGGTTTGGGTGGGGAAGGTTCCTCCAGTGCCACCCCCTGCCATGGGCACTGACACTTCGCACCGCCCCGGGGCACTTCCACGGATCCAGGGATCCAGGGGCAGCCACGGCTGCTCTGGGAAATCCATCCCAGGGCTTCCCCGCCCTCCCAGGCAGGAATTCCTTCCCGATACCCGAGAAACAGAGCCCCTCAAGTCCGGCTTTCTCCTCAGCCAGGGGAATCCTGGAACCCCAGAGTGGTTTGGGCTGGGAGGGGCTGTAAATCTCAGCCCGTTCTGCCCCTCCCCTGGCAGGGACACCTTCCCGCTGTCCCCAGGGCGCTCCAAGCCCCGTCCAGCCCAGCCTTGGACACTTCCAGGGATGAGGAAAATCCCCAGTTTCTCCGGGTCTCGCCACCCTCAGGAGGAAAAGCTCTGCCCGTGGATGGAGCACCCGCTGGTTTTACGCCATTCGTGGCATTTCCCACCCCACACTGCAGGGAAAACCTGGGGAAATCCAAACCTCTGGCAGGAAGAGGGGAGCTCAGATTCCCCAGTTCAGATTGTCACACAGAGAGCAGAGCTCCCGGCGCTCAGCTCATCCCAAGGGATTCCCGTCTCTCCTTGGAAATTCCTCTTCCCCCATTGCCCATTTTTCCCCCAAAAAGGCAGGAACTGAGAAGGAACCGAGATGCTGCCAACGAGTGATGCCTTGACTTGCCCTGCCCAGTTTCCTCCCAGGTTTTACCGAGTTTTGGGGTTGAAGGTTTCGGTTTTTAAAACTTAGGGAGGAAAAAGGGAGAACATTTGGGAATTTTTACAGAAAAACCCACCCAGCTCGGCTCCAGCTGGGCGTTGGGCTGCCCAGGGTGGGGGCAGCTCAGCTCTTCCGCTCCCCAAATTTCCTACGGAATTCAGACTCCATCCAGTCCTTTCCCGATGTTCCACTTCGACTTTCCCTGGACTTTTCCCTTCTCCCTTCTCCTTGCCTCCATCCCAGCACCCCCCTGGGGCTCTCCTGAGCCCCGAAGGAGGCACAGCTGGAATAAACCAACCCGGTTTTGCCCTCAGGATTTAGCTGGATGCTCCACGTGGACATTTCCCAGGCCCTCAGCAGCTTTTGGAGGAGCTGGAGCTCCAGCATTCTCCCTCCTGAAACTCCAACCTTCTCCTTCCTGGAGTTCCAACCTTCTCCCTCCTGGAGCTCCAATGTTCTCCTTCCTGGAGCTCCAATGTTCTCCTTCCTGGAGCTCCAACCATCTCCCTCCTGGAGCTCCAACCTTCTCCCTCGTGGAGCTCCAACCTTCTCCCTCGTGGAGCTCCAACCTTCTCCCTCCTGGAGCTCCAACCTTCTCCCTCCTGGAGCTCCAACCTTCTCCCTCGTGGAGCTCCAACCTTCTCCCTCCTGGAGCTCCAACCTTCTCCCTCCTGGAGCTCCAACCTTCTCCTTCCTGGAGCTCCAACCTTCTCCCTCCTGGAGCTCCAGCATTCTCCCTCCTGGAGCTCCAACCTTCTCCCTCCTGGAGCTCCAATGTTCTCCCTCCTGGAGCTCCAACCTTCTCCTCCTGGAGCAATCCCAGATGTTCCAGAGGTGTTCCTTAGCCGGGGGGGTTTATGGGGTTGATTTTGGAAGGTCTCAGCCTCCAAAACCTGCCCCCCAGCCCAGGGCAGCAGAGAAGGGACAGTGTGACAGGAGAAACCTTTGAGCTGGGGGCAGCTCCGGCCCTGACACTTCTTTTCCTTCTTTCCCAAGAAAACAGAGGGATTCGCCGGATTAATTGATTTTTTTTTTTTTCCCCCTCCCTTTCCCAGCCTGGCTGTTGTTTTCCACAGGAACCCACCCGGCCTGGCTTGAGAGCCAGAACCAAATCGTGCTCACAGCAAAGCCCCTTCTCTCTTTGGGGTGGAACCTTTGCTAATTCAGGATTAAAGCGGGGCTTTGCGTCAGCTCGGCTCGACCGTAAAGTTCCCCTGAAATCTCTTCACCACCGTTTTCCACCCTAATTTCTTTTTTTTTTTCTCTCTCCCTCCCCCCCTTTTTGATTTTTTTTTTCTTTTTTTTTCTGTTCAGCTCCTATATGATCATCACCCAAAAATCTGCTTTTCTTCTTGGCAGCGCCCGGGAGCTGCAGCTGTGGTGGCTCCCGACAGCTGCCGGGGAGATTTTTGGGGGGGTGAGAGGCTCAGATCCCACCCGGAGCCGCCTGCTTTGGACCCGAGATCATCACCACCACAAAGAGCCTCTCTGCATTCCAAAAAAATTCCTTTTGTGTGGCCGTGGGATCTTGGAGAAGGTGCTAGAACTCTGCTCCAGGGGTTTTTTGGGGTTTTTTTGGGGGAGGGTGAAAAGCATCCCTTGGAGAGGTTTTTTTTTTTCCCCTCCTCTGGGCTCCCCTTAAACGCCTCGAACACCTTCAGCTTTTAGACCCAAACCCTTCGATTCCTGAACTTCCCCTGCAAAATCAGCCAGAGATTTCCTGAGGGGCACCTGCCCCACGTTTTAAAGATCCCAAAAAAAGAAAAAATCCTAAAAAAATTTCAGGGTTCTCCCGCACTTGGCCGGGATTTGCTTCTAAGTGAGATTTTTGGGGGTTTGTGGGCTTCCCAGGGAAGGCCTGGGGGTCTCCAGGAGAAGGAACATCTGTGCCCGAGGTCAGCGGGGCTGCACATCTGGGCCCCAGATGAGGCGGGGCAGGTAGGGAGCCGGCACATCTGGGCCTGGGAGCGGCGCAGGCACATCTGGAAAGCTGCGGCAAATTTTCCCTGAGCCCTCCTCAGCGGAGCCGCTCCTCCACCGTCCATCGGCCTGGGCCGCCCCTCCCGTCCCGCTCCTGCCCTCCCGAGCTTCCCCAGGAGCGGGGAAAACCACCCGGGAAAGGATCTGCGCCGAATTTCACCTCACCTGGGGAGGGAAAACCCCTCCCCAAAACTCCCTTCCCCAGCTCCAGCGGGAGGATCCCTGATTTACCCGTGAAATTTTGGGAGAGGAACGGGGGGGTCCTCACCGCAGCGCCGATTCCAGGGTGAAAAGATAAAAGATAAAAGATAAAAGATAAAAACCTCTGCATTCCCCAGCTCCCCCCCCACATGGCTCCAGCCGGGAGTTATCCCGGTTTTCCAGCCCTGGCAAGGTGACCCTGGGGGATTCGGGAAGGGCTGGGAACAGCAGCCGCAGCTCCCGGTGCCAAGTGCCCGGCTCCAAGGGCCCGACCTCAAAAAAAAACCAAAAAAAAAGGAAAAAAAAAACAACTCTGGAAGCCAGGGAGCAGGAAAACTCCCAGGGAATGATGCCTGGGGCCAGCTGCTGGCGGCCGGAGCAGCTGCTGCTGTCAGGCAGGGCCGCCGGGAAGGGCTGGGAATGTTTTCCAGCTGGGCTGGGCTCTCCCACACATCCACCCAGCGCAGCCCGGCAGCGGCGGCTCCCTCACCTGCCGCTCTCGCCGCCCCGCGGGGCCGCTCCCCTTCCCAACCGGCTGGGATATCCCGGGGAATCCGTTCCCACATTCTCCCGCAAAAGCTCCCGTGCCATTGGTTTCCCAAAGCTGTGGGGAATCAGTTCCCAAATTCTCCCCAAAAGCTCCCGTGCCATTGGTTTCCCAAAGCTTTGTGGACTCCGTTCCCAAATTCTCCCCAAAATCTCCCATGCTCTTGGTTTCCCAAAGCTGTGGGGAATCAGTTCCCAAATTCTCCCAAAAGCTCCAGTGCCATTGGTTTCCCGAAGCTGTGGGGAATCCGTTCCCAAATTCTCCCAAAAGCTCCAGTGCCATTGGTTTCCTGCTCGTTCCTGTTCCCAACCAGCTGGAATATCCCAGAATGGGGAAATCCATTCCCAAATTCTCCCCAAAAGATCCCGTGCTGCTGGTTTCCCAAAGCTTTGTGGATTCCGTTCCCAAATTCTCCCCCAAAAGCTCCCGTGCCATTGGTTTCTTGCTTGTTCCCATTCCCAACCAGCTGGAATATCCCGGAATGGGGAAATCCATTCCCACATTCTCCCCCAAAAGCTCCCGTGCCGCTGGTTTCCTGGTCATTCCCATTCCCAACCAGCTGGGCTATCCCAGAGAATCCATTCCCACATTCTGCCCCAAAATCTCCCGTGCCATTGGTTTCCCGAAGCTGTGGGGAATCCATTCCCAAATTCTCCCCCAAAAGCTCCCGTGCCGCTGGTTTCCCACTCGTTCCCATTCCCAACCAGCTGGAACATCCCAGAATGTGGGAATCCATTCCTTCTCCCCCAGAGCTCCTGTGCCGTTGGTTTCCCAAGGCTGTGGGGAATCCATTCTCAAATTCTCCCCCAAAAGCTCCTGTGCTGTTGGTTTCCCACTTGTTCCCATTCCCAACCAGCTGGAATATTCCAGAATGTGGAAATCCATTCCCAAATTCTCCCCCAAAAGCTCCCGTGCCATTGGTTTCCTGGTCGTTCCCGTTTCCAACCAGCTGGAATATCCTGGACAATTCATTCCAACACTTTCCCCCAAAAGCTCCCGTGCCATTGGTTTCCCGGTTGCTCCCATTGCCAACCAGCCAGAATATCCTGGAATGTGGGAATCCATCCCCAAATTCTCCCCCAAAAGCTCCCGTGCCATTGCTTTCCCCGTCATTCCCAACCAGCTGGAATATCCCAGACAATCTATCCCCACATTTTCCCCCAAAAAGCTCTCGTGCCATTGGTTTCCCGGTTGCTCCCATTGCCAACCAGCTGGAATATCCTGGACAATCCATTCCCACATTCTCCCCAAAGCTCTCGTGCCATTGGTTTCCCGGTTATTCCCATTCCCAACCAGCTGGAATATCCTGGACAATCCATTCCCAAATTCTCCCCCCAAAGCTCCCGTTGCCATTGCTTTCCCGAAGCTGTGGGGGAATCCCACAGGCACGACTTTTAGGGAAGGAAAAGCTGGAGGGACCCCGTTTTCCTGGGAATATCCCACCCCCCAAAAAATCTCCGGGGTGGTGCCGGAACCTGCTCGGAGCGCGGCCGGAGCCCTCGGCTCTCCCTGCACCCCTCCCTCCCACATTCCAGGGGGCTCCGGGGCGGGAAGAGGAAGGTTGGGAAGATGAAGGTTGGGATGATGAAGATTGGGAAGAGGAAGGTTGGGAAGAGGAAGGTTGGGATGATGAAGGTTGGGAAGAGGAAAGTTGGGATGATGAAGGTTGGGAAGATGAAAGTTGGGATGATGAAGGTTGGGAAGATGAAGGTTGGGAAGAAGGTTGGGAAGGTGAAGGTTGGGAAGATGAAGGTTGGGATGATGAAGGTTGGGATGATGAAGGTTGGGATGATGAAGGTTGGGAAGATGAAAGTTGGGATGATGAAGGCTGGGATGATGAAGGTTGGGATCATGAAGGTTGGGATCATGAAGGTTGGGATGATGAAGGTTGGGATCATGAAGGTTGGGATGATGAAGGAAGGCTGGGAGGGCTCCTCCCAAGCTGCGGAGGGGACGGAATTCCATCCCCACCCGGCTGCTCTGACCAAAGCCACGCGCGGAGCCCGAGGGAACCCCGCGAGGAGCCCGAAAGTTCTCCTCCTTTGGAGGTGGAGGGATCTGATCCCAGATGGGATCCCAGTTCGGATCCCAGAGGCTCCCTGTGGGAATAACGGGATCTGTGGGGCTGATCTGATCCCAGATCTGATCCCAGATGGGATCCCAGATCTATCCCAGAGGTTCCCTGTGGGAATAGCAGGATCCTTGGGGTTGATCTGATCCCAGATGGGATCCCAGAGGCTCCCTGTGGGAATAGCAGGATCCTTGGGGCTGATCTGATCCCAGATCAACTCCCAGAGGTTCCCTGTGGGAATAGAGGGATCCGTGGGGCTGATCTGATCCCAGATCGGATCCCAGATCAGATCCCAAAGGCTCCCTGTGGGAACAGCAGGATCCATGGGATGATCTGATCCCAAAGGCTCCCTGAGGGGATAACGGGATCCATGGGGCTGATCTGATCCCAGATCAACTCCCAGAGGTTCCCTGTGGGAACAGTGGGATCCATGGGGCTGATCTGATCCCAGACTCGATCCCAGATGGGATCCCAGAGGCTCCCTGTGGGAATAACGGGATCCATGGTGTGATCAGACCCCAGATCTGATCCCAGACGCTCCCTGTGGGAACAGTGGTACGATCCGATCCCAGATGGGATCCCAAAGGCTCCCCGTGGGAACAGTGGGATCCACAGGGCTGATCTGATCCCAGACTGGATCCCAGATGGGATCCCAGAGGCTCCCCATGGGAATAATGGGATACATGGGGCTGATCTGATCCCAGATTGGATCTCAGGTGAGATCCCAAAGTCTCCCTGTGGGAACGGCGGGTCCATTGCGCTGATCTGATCCCAGATCTGATCCCAGAGGCTCCCTGTGGGAACAGTGGTACGATCCGATCCCAGATGGGATCCCAAAGGCTCCCTGTGGGAATAATGGGATCCATGGGGCTGATCTGATCCCAGACTCGATCCCAGATGGGATCCCAGAGGCTCCCTGTGGGAATAACGGGATCCATGGGGCTGATCTGACCCCAGACTGGATCCCAGATGGGATCTCAGAGGCTCCCTGTGGGAATAACGGGATCCATGGGGCTGATCTG
Source organism: Phylloscopus trochilus trochilus (assembly GCA_016584745.2). Classification (NCBI taxonomy): domain Eukaryota; kingdom Metazoa; phylum Chordata; class Aves; order Passeriformes; family Phylloscopidae; genus Phylloscopus; species Phylloscopus trochilus. Next base: position 154,840 of record WQNJ02000107.1, read on the forward strand.
ACGCCAGACTGGATCCCAGATGGGATCTCAGAGGCTCCCTGTGGGAATAACGGGATCCATGGTGTGATCAGACCCCAGATCGGATCACAGAGGCTCCTTGTGGGAACCGTGGTATGATCTGATCCCAGATGGGATCCCAAAGGCTTCCCGTGGGAACAGCGGGATCCACAGGGCTGATCTGATCCCAGACTGGATCCCGGATGGGATCCCAGAGGCTCCCCGTGGGAATAATGGGATCCATGGGGCTGATCTGATCCCAGATTGGATCTCAGGTGAGATCCCAAAGTCTCCCTGTGGGAACGGCGGGTCCATTGGGCTGATCTGATCCCAGATCTGATCCCAGACGCTCCCTGTGGGAACAGTGGTACGATCCGATCCCAGATGGGATCCCAGAGGCTCCCTGTGGGAATAACGGGATCCATGGGGCTGATTTGATCCCAGATCAGATCCCAGATGGGATCCCAGAGGCTCCCTGTGAGAACAGTGGGATCCATGGGGCTGATCTGACCCCAGACTGGATCCCAGATGGGATCCCAGAGGTTCCCCGTGGGAACAGCGGGATCCACAGGGCTGATCCCGAGGCTCTGCCCCACTGCCCTGCCCCGCACACGCCACAGCCCCCAAAACTTCCCGCTCCCTTCAGAGCCGAGCAAACCCAGAGCGGGGAGGGAGGGAGGGAGGGAGGGCAAACAGGAGCCACGTCCCCGGCAGCCTTTGTGAATCCCCTGAGCGCAAACAGATGGAATATCCATCAACTCCAGCCCCCTTTTCTTCGCTTTCAACTTTTTCTTTTTTTTTTTTTTTTTTTTTTCTTCCCCCTTGGTCCTCGCCTCCCTGCCCCCTCCACCCCTCGCCCCCTCTCTCTCTCTCTCTCTCTCTCTCGGGGCTTTTGTTCGGCCTTTTCAGGCGGCCCGAGGTGATGGGGCCGGCCCCGAGCCCCCGGCACATCTGTGGAGTCCATAAAAAAAACCCCTCTGGCACTTCAATATTCATGGCCTCGTGCCTGCGGCGGGCGCGGGATCCGGGGAAAAAGGGAGGGAGGGAGGGAAGGAAGGAGGGCGATGCCTTTGGATTCCAGCTTTTCTGCATTTCGGATCCTGCGCTGCTTTAGTGCCCGGCTCTGAAAAACTCCACGGCCTGTCAGCTGCTGTTCTCCGGTTTTACTCAGACAAAACAATTCCTCTCTCAGGCCTGGCAAATGGACCGAATTTATAATTGTCTGAAAATTTATAATTGTCTGAAAATTTATAATTGTCTGAAAAACTCATCGTCCACCTTGGGTGCGGCTTCTGACTGCCCAGGGTGCATCTAGGGAAGGCCTTTAATAAAAATCCGCTTTTATTCTCTGAACTTTGCCCAACTTTGCCCAATCTCTGTCCTGGGAAGCCTCTCCAGGGCATCAAGGGGAGGAGGGAAAGAAGGAAGGAGGGTGATGCCTTAGGATTTTAGCTTTTATATTTTTCAGATCCTGCGCTGCTTTAGTGCCTAACTCTAAAAAACTCCACGGCCTGTCAGCTGCTGTTCTCCGGTTTTATTCAGACAAAACAATTCCTCTCTTAGGCCTGGTAAATGGACCAAATTTATAATTGTCTGAAAATTTATAATTGTCTGAAAAACTCATCGTCCACCTTGGGTGCAGCTTCTGACTGCCCAGGGTGTATCTGTGGAAAGCTTTTTAACAAAAATCCGCTTTTATTCTCTTAACTTTGCCCAACTTTGCCCAACCTCTGCTCTGGGCAGCCTCTCCAGGGCATCAAGGGCAGGAGGGTGATGCCTTAGGATTTTAGCTTTTATATTTTTCGGATCCTGCACTGCTTTAGTGTGTAAGTCTAAAACTCCACGGCCTGTCAGCTGCTGTTCTCCAGTTTTATTCAGACAAAACAATTCCTCTCCAGGCCTGAAACCCAAGGACACCTGACAGGCTCAGGCCCTGAAAACTGTAAACAAAAGGAGTTGAGTGGGGAGAGCAAGCTGTGGGGGTCAATGACTTCATTACCTGAAGCTGTAATTGGAGGATCAACCCCTGATATGTAAATGGACCAAATTTATAATTGTCTGAAAAACTCATCGTCCACCTTGGGTGCAGCTTCTGACTGCCCAGGGTGCATCTAGGGAAGGCCTTTAACAAAAATCCACTTTTATTCTCTTAACCTTGTCCAGCCTCTGCTCTAGGTAGCCATCCCAAGGCATCAAGGGGAGGAGGGAAGAGGGAGGGTGATGCCTTAGGATTTTAGCTTTTCTATTTTTCAGATCCTGCACTGCTTTAGTGTGTAAGTCTAAAACTCCACGGCCTGTCAGCTGCTGTTCTCCGGTTTTATTCAGACAAAACAATTCCTCTCCAGGCCTGAAACCCAAGGACACCTGATACGTAAATGGACCGAAGTTAAAATTGTCTGAAAATTTATAATTGTCTGAAAATTTATAATTGTCTGAAAAACTCATAGTCCACCTTGGGTGCAGCTTCTGACTGCCCAGGGCGCATCTAGGGAAGGCCTTTAACAAAAATCCGCTTTTATTCTCTGAACTTTGCCCAACCTCTGCTCTGGGCAGCCCCTCCATGGGTGTCAAGGGCAGGAGGGAAGGACCCAGGAGCTTCCCTGGCTCTCCCACCCCAAGGGGGGCACCACCAGTGCTCCCCAGACTGGGAGGCAAAGGGAAACCAGCTGGAGGAACCACGGCGGCGGCGAAGAAAAGCTCTGCTCGCTGTCCCTGGGGGTTCTCCCCACCTTTTTGTTTGTTTGTTTGGTTGGTTGGTTGGTTTTGTTTTGGTTTTTTTTGTTTTTTGTTTTCTTTTTGTTTTAATTTTAATTTTCTTTTTGTTTTCCTTCCCTTTCCAGCTCCAGCCCTGCTGGTCCCTCACGGGGGCTCCTCCTGGAGCAGCACAAGGGGCTGGGGGGGCTGGGCACGGGGAGCCTGCTGGCACCAGGGGTGGGAGATCTGATCCCAGATATCCCAACCCCTGGGTTTACAGGGACCTGACCCCAGATGTCCAAACCCCTGGATTTACAGGGATCTGATCCCGGATATCCCAGCCCCTGGATTTACAGGGATCTGATCCTGGATGACCTCTGGATTTAAATGGATCCAGTCCCAGAGAACCCCTGGGTTTACAGGGATCTGATCCTGGAAACACCCTGGATTTACAGGGATCCAGTCCCAGAGAACCCCTGGGTTTACAGGGATCTGATCCTGGAAACACCCTGGATTTACAGGGATCCAGTCCCAGAGAACCCCTGGGTTTACAGGGATCTGATCCTGGAAACACCCTGGATTTACAGGGATCCAGTCCCAGAGAACCCCTGGGTTTACACGGATCTGATCCCAGATAATCCCTGGGTTTACAGGGATCTGATCCCGGATGACCCCTGGATTTACAGGGATCCAGTCCCAGATATCCCCTGGGTTTACAGGGATCCAATCCTGGATATCTCCTGGGTTTACAGGGATCTGATCCTGGATAACCCCTGGATTTACAGGTAGAAGTATTGGATGGGAGATCTGATCCCAGAGAATCCCTGGATTTACAGGGTAGGGCCACAGGGATGGGAGATCCAGTTCCAGAGAATCCCTGGGTTTACAAGGGATCTGATCCTGGATAACCCCTGGTTTGGTTCCAGTTCAGGTTCCTGAGGTGCTGCCGCCCCTCCTGCCCCAGTCCTGGTCACAGGCTGTGCCAGCACATCCCAATCCCAATCCCAATCCCAATCCCAATCCCAATCCCAATCCCAATCCAACTCCAGCCCCAATCCCAACCCCAATCCCAAACCAAATCCCACCCCTCCTGCCCCAGTCCTGGTCCCAGGCTGTGCCAGCACATCCCAACCCCAATCCCAATCCCAACCCCAATCCCAACCCCAAAATCCCAACCCCAATTCCAGCCCTCCAGCCCCGGCCCCCAGGCCGTTCCAGCCCATCCCAACCCCAGCCCCATCCCAGCCCCTTTCCCAGCCCCTTTATTCCCACCCCAAACCCCAGCGCGGCTCTGCCCTCATCCCTGCCCTGCCCGGGCACTCCCGGATCTCCCAGCCGCTCCAGACTCCCCCGGGGAGGGGGGAACCGATCCCACAGGAACGGGAATCACCCCGGATCACCCCAAAGCAGCCCCGCAGCAGGAGGGCACTGCCCTGCACGCCCGGAGATTCCCAAAGATTCCGACCCCGGAGAGAGGGGGAGCTCCTGGGGCTGCTGGGCAGCCACGGGGAGATCCCAGTGCCAGGGGGAGATCCCAGTGCCAGGGACAGATCCCAGTGCCAGGGACAGATCCCAGAAACAGATCCCAGTGCCACAGAGAGATCCCAGTGCCAGGGGGAGATACCAGGGAGAGATCCCAGTTCCAGTGGGAGATCCCAGTGCCAGGGAGAGATGCCAGTGCCTGGGACTGATCCCAGTGCCACAGAGAGATCCCAGGGAGAGATCCCAGTGCCAGGGGGAGATCCCAGTGCCAGGGAAAGATGCCAGTACCAGGGAGAGATCCCAGTGCCAGAGAGAGATCCCTGATCCAGGGACAGATCCCAGCGCCAGGGGGAGATCCCAGGCACAGATCCCAGTGCCAGGAACAGGAGAGATCCCAGTGCCTGGGACTGATCCCAGTGCCAGGGAGAAATCCCTGATCCCAGGAACAGATCCCAGTGCCAGGAACAGGAGAGATCCCAGTGCCTGGGACTGATCCCAGTGCCAGGGACAGATCCCTGATCCCAGGAACAGATCCCAGTGCCAGGAATAGGAGAGATCCCAGTGCCTGGGACTGATCCCAGTGCCAGGGAGAGATCCCTGATCCCAGGGACTGATCCCAGTGCCAGGGAGAGATCCCTGATCCCAGGGACAGATCCCGGTGCCAGGAACAGATCCCGGTGTCCCTGAGCCGCCTCTCCCCTCCCCTTGCCTGGTGCTCCCCCGGGGAAACCAGGGATGCAGCAGAAGGCGTTTTTTGGGAATGATTTTCCCAACACCCGACCTCCTCTGCCCCGCCCGCTGGCCGGGTCCCCGCGGGGTTCGATTTGGGGATAAACACACTTCCTACGTGTTTATGTATTTATACAGACATTTATGTATTTGTACGTGCATTTCTGTGTCTGTGTCTATTTATAGATTTGTATATTTCTGTATTTTAGAGATATTTATATATTCTTTAAAATATATTTTATATCTTATAGGGTTTTATATATTTTATATATTTATATATTTTATAATTTCAATATTTTCTAATTTTCTATTTTCTATTTTCTACTTTCTATAAATATATAAATAACTATCTTTCATATATAAGTATATGTTAAATATAAATATAAATATAAATATAAATATAAATATAAATATAAAAATATATTATAAATATATAAATATATAAATATAAAACATATACTATAAATATATAAATATATACTATAAATATATAAATATACTATAAATATAAAAATATACAAATATATAAATATACGAATATACAAATATATAAATATATTCATATGTATATAAAATACATACATATAAATATATAAACATATAAAGATACAAACACACAAATACACAAACATATAAATACAGCTTCTCGATTTTATATCGATTTTACAGATCTAAATCCATTTTCTACCAACGCACGAATCCATTTCTATATTTCCATGTATTTATCTGTGGCTACTCACACCCTCCCGCCCCACTGCCAGCTCCCCTTTTCCCCGGCTCCTTTCCTCCACCTCCTCTCCCTTTCTCCCACATTTACTCCCCTCCCAAAAAACCCAAAAAACCCACAAAAAAACCCCAAACAAACAAACAACCCCCCAAAAAACCTCCACAAAAAAAACCCCAAAACCCACAAAAAGACCACAAAACCCCCAAAAAACCCCAAAACCAAGGAAAAAAACCCACAAAAAAACCCCAACCCCCCAAAAAAACAAACAAAAAAAACCACACAAAAAACCCCACCCCCCCAAACCAAACCAAACCAAACGAACAAAAACCACAAAAAACTCCCAAAAATTCCCCCCAAAAAGCCCCAACCAAACCAAACCAAACCAAACAAAACCACCCCAAAACAAGAAAAAAAACCACAAAAAAAACCCCCAAAAAGCCCCAACCAAACCAAACCAAACCAAACAAAACCACCCCAAAACAACAACAAAAAAAACCACAAAAAAAAACCCAAAAAACCCCAACCAAACCAAACCAAACCAAACCAAAACACCCCAAAACAAGAAAAAAAAACCCACAAAAAAACCCCCCAAAACATACCCAAATCCCCCTCCAACCAAACGAAAAAAACCCACAAAAAAACCCCCAAAAAATAAAAAAAAAAAAACAGGAAAAAAAACCCCAAAAACAACCACCCCCAAAAAACACGCAAAAAAACCCCAACCAAACCAAACCAAACCAAAACACCCCAAAACAAGAAAAAAAAAAAACCCACAAAAAAACCCCCCCAAAATACCCAAATCCCCCTCTAACCAAACGAACAAAACCCACAAAAAACCCCCCCAAAAATAATAAAAAAAAACAGAAAAACACCCCAAAAAACAACCCCCCTCAAAAAACCACACACACAAAAACAAAACAAAACAAAACAAAACAAAACCAAAAAAACCAAACAACCCACAAACAAGCAACCCCCCGAAAGAACCCAAACCCGCTCCCAGCTTTCCCATGGATGTCAGGAACCCCCCGGGGACGCCTCTGGGAGCCAAACCCCGAGCGGGCCGGGGGCTGTGACATCCCCCGGGGCTGAACCCCCCTGCCCGGGGCTGAACCCCCCCCGGCGCCCAAGAAAAGGGGAAAGAAAAGGGAAAAAAAAGCTTCGGGGGGGAGGAGAGGGAATGGCAGCGACAGAAAAGAAGGATTGAATGGAGAAAGGAAGACATCCCCGCGGCCCGCGCTCCTTTATCAGCGCTGTCATCTGCGCCGGGGCATTGTCTCACCTTGGGCAGAACACAAAAAAAAAAAAAAAAAGGGGGATTTTTTTTTTTCTTTTTCTTTTTTTTTTTTTTTTTTTTTTTTTTTTTGTGCGGATTCCTTTAGAGCCGCCACCTTAGGGGGTCGCGGCCGGGCTGAATGCGCAGCTGACAGCCCCGCGCGGCCCTCGGGGGCGATATCAATGAACCCCCCCGACACCCGGCCCTTCAGCACAGCTCATGTGGAAGGTGCGGCCGGAATATTAAAAACCCCCCGGGGAAAGGAGCCCGGGATGCCGCGGGGAGGGGGGCAGGGACCGGGGGGGATGGACGGACAGAGGGACAGAGCGGCTCCTCCTGCGGCCCTCGGGGCCACCTCGGGGCTGATGGATGCCTCTTGAGGGTTTGGGTTTGATATTTTTTTCGTTTGTAATCCGAATTTGTAAAAATTTGTGATTTAGTGCATGGCTCCAAACCCCAGGCACGGCGTGAGCTGCTGCTCTCCCAGTTTGCTCAGGCACAGCAATTCCTCTCCGGGCCTGGCAGTCACGGACACCTCACTGCCTCAGGGCCCAGAAAAGTGAGTTGGGGGCAGCAAACTTGGGGTAATTGACTTCATTAGCTGAGGCTGGAATTGGAGAATTGATCCAATATTCAAATGGACCAAACACCAAATGTGTGGAACCCAAGACCCAGGGTCCGTTTTTGGGTGCAGCCTCTGGAGCTTCATCTGCCCCAAATGCACCTGAGGGCCCCTCAGTAAATACCAGCGCTTTTCATTCCCTTGATTTTATTTGGCCTCTGTTTTTGGGATTTTAACTTCTGTGTTTTTCACCATTTGTGACCCTGCAATTCTTCAGTGCATCACTTCAAACCCCAGGCACGGCTGAGCTGCTGCTCTCCCAGTTTGCTCAGACACAGCAATTCCTCTCCGGGCCTGGCAGTCACGGACACCTCACTGCCTCAGGGCCCAGAAATGGGAACAGAAGTGAGCTGGGGGCAGCAAACTTGGGGTCAATGAGTTAATTACCCACAGCTGTAATTGGAGAATTAATCCCAAAATTCAAATGAACCAAACTGAGCAAAGTGTGGAACCCGAGAGCCGGGGTCCATTTTTGGGTGCAGCCCCTGGGGGGGCTTCATCTGCCCCAAATGCACCTGAGGGCCCTTCAGGAAAGGAAGAGTGAATGAAGGAAAAGAAGGAAAAGAAGGAAAAGAAGGAAAAGAAGGAAAAGAAGGAAAAGAAGGAAGAAGCTCCCAAGGAGATTCCCAGGACACAGGACACTCTTGTCCCCAAGGCCACCAGCCCAGAAGAAGCTCCCAAGGAGCTTCTCAGGACACAGGACATGGCTGTCCCCAAGGCCACCACCCAGGAGGGAAATCCCAAAGAGTTTCCCAGGACACAGGACACGGCTGTCACCAAGGCCACCGTTTAGGAGGGAACTCCTGAGTTTTCCAGGACACACTTGGCTGTCCTCAAGGCCACCACCCAGGAGGAAGCTCCCAACTTTCCCAGGACACAGGACACGGCTGTCCCCAAGGTCACCACATAGAAGGGAGCTGCCAAGGAGTTTCCCAGTACACAGGACACTCTTGTCCCCAAGGCCACCACTCAAGAGGAAGCTCCTGATGAGTTTCCCAGGTCACAGGACACTCCTGTCCCCAAGGCCACCAGCCTGGAAGAAGCTCCCAAGGAGCTTCTCAGGACACAGGACACGGCTGTCCCCAAGGCCACCACCCAAGACGGAGCTCCCAAGGAGTTTCCCAGGACAGAGGACACTCCTGTCCCCAAGGCCACCACCCAAGACAGAGCTCCCAAGGAGTTTCCCAGGACACAGGACACTCTTGTCCCCCAGGCCACCAGCCCGGAAGAAGCTCCCAAGGAGCTTCTCAGGACACAGGACACGGCTGTCCCCAAGGCCACCACCCAGGAGGAAAATCCCAAGGAGATTCCCAGGACACAGGACACGGCTTTTCCCAAGGCCACCATCTAGGAAGGAACTCCTGAGATTTCCAGGACACACTTGGCTGTCCCCAAGGCCACCACCCAGGAGGAAGCTCCCAACTTTCCCAGGGCACAGCACACTCTTGTCCCCAAGGTCACCACATAGAAGGGAGCTCCTGAGGAGTTTCCCAGGACACGGCTGTCACCAAGGCCACCACCCAGGAGGGAAATCCCAAGGAATTTCCCAGCACACACTTGGCTGTCCACAAGGCCACCACTCAGGAGGAAGCTCCTGAGGAGTTTTCCAGGACACAGGACACTCCTGTCCCCAAGGCCACCAGCCCAGAAGAAGCTCCCAAGGAGCTTCTCAGGACACAGGACATGGCTGTCCCCAAGGCCACCACCCAGGAGGGAAATCCCAAAGAGTTTTCCAGGACACAGGACACGGCTTTTCCCAGGGCCGCCATCTAGGAGGGAACTCCTGAGTTTTCCAGGACACACTTGGCTGTCCCCAAGGCCACCACCCAGGAGGAAGCTCCCGAGGAGTTTCCCAGGACACGGCTGTCCCCAAGGCCACCACCCAGGAGGGAAATCCCAAGGAGATTCCCAGGACACACTTGGCTGTCCCCAAGGCCACCACCCAGGAGGAAGCTCCCAACTTTCCCAGGACACAGCACACTCTTGTCCCCAAGGCCACCACCCAAGACGGAGCTCCCAAGGAGATTCCCAGGACACAGCTGGCTGTCCCCAAGGCCATCACATAGGAGGGAAATCCCAAAGAGTTTTCCAGGACACAGGACATGGCTGTCCCCAAGGCCACCACCCAGGAGGAAGCTCCTGAGGAGTTTTCCAGGACACAGGACACAGCTGCCCCTAAGGCAGGAGCTCCTGAGGAATTTCCCAGGACACAGGACACTCTTGTCCCCAAGGCCACCAGTCCAGAAGAAGCTCCCAAGGAGATTCCCAGGACACAGGACACGGCTGTCCCCAAGGCCACCACCCAGGAGGGAAATCCCAAAGAGTTTCCCAGGATATGGGACACGGCTGTCACCAAGGCCACCACATAGAAGGAAGCTCCCGAGGAGTTTCCCAGGAATGGCTGGGAATTACTGGGAATAGATGGGAATGGGCTGGGAATAGCTGGGAATGGGCTGGGAATGGGCGGGAATGACTGGGGAATGGTTGGGAATGAGTGGGAATGGGTGGGAATAGCTGGGAATGGGCTGGGAATGATGGAATTCTCTGCCGTTCCCTTCCCTGCCATTCCAGAGCCACGGAAACCTCTGGAAGTCCCCGATCCGCAGGCAAAGGACCTGGAAGCCCCGAATTCCAGCCCCTGGCTCCCAACCCTCCCCGTTGGCCGCAACCACAAAATCCACGGATTCCCCTCACCGTGATAAATCCATGAATTATCCCCCAAAAATCCATCGGAATTTCCTCCCAGAAGCCAAATTCCACCTTCCTACCCTTCCCTATTCCCACAGCAACAGAGCTCCCCCTTCCCAACCCTCAAAATTCCATCAAAACCACGGGAAAGGTGGGATCGGGCGCCTCGTTTTACACATTAAAAACAAACCCAGCGGCATTCCCAAACTCTGGAATTCTTAGCGCAGGAGCGAGGTTTAGAGCTGAAATGGGGAGGAAGCGAAACTCCTGAACCATTCCCTGGTTGGGAATGGTTGGGAATGAGTGGGAATGGTTGGGAATGAGTGGGAATGGGTGGAAATGGTTGGGGATTGTTGGGAATGATGGAATTCTCTTCCATTCCATTCCCTGCCATTCCAGAGCCACGGAAACCTCTGGAAGTCCCTGATCCGCAGGCAAAGGACTCGTTTTACACATTAAAAAAAAATCCAACAGCATTCCCAAACTCTGGAATTCTTAGCACAGGACCGAGGCTTAGAGCTGAAATGGGGAGGAAGCAAAATCCCTGAACAATTCCCTGGATCTCCCGCTCCGGAGTCAAGGAATTCCCTGGCCTGCCCTCTTCCTGGAAAAGGTGGAAATCCGGCGGCATTCCTAAACTCTGGAATTCGGACCGAGGTTTGGATCTCAAGTACTCCCACGGCAAACACATGAAAGTCCTTCCTCGTAACCCCAAATCCCTTTTTTCCCAAAAATCCCGAAAACGCGCTTCCTTGGAATTTTAGGCCGTTCCTCAGAATTTTTTTCCGGCAGCTTCGGAGTTTTGGGCAGCGGAATTCCCGGATATTCCCCCCAAATCCCTCACAAACATCACCCTCCGCTCCCAGAGGAGTTTCCACCCCCAAAACGGGTCAGTTTTAACCCAAATCCTGCCCCTGGTGGCTCCCGGGGCTGGGCGCTTCCCAGGGTGGGGCACGGCTCGAGAAAATGGGAATAAAGGGGGAAAAGAGGGGAAAAATGGGGGAAAAGGGGGGAAAAATGGGGGAAAAGGGGGGAAAAAATGGGGGGAAAGGGGAAAAAAAGGATGAAAAGGGGAAAAAAGGGAGGAAAATGGAGGGAAAAATGGAGGAAGAGGGGGGAAAAATGGGGGAAAATGGGGGAAAAATGGGGGAAAATGGGGGAAAGGAGAAAAAAGGGAAAAGGGGAAAGGGGAAAAAAGGGAAAAAGGGAAAAGGGGGGGGAAATGGGGAAAAGAAGAAAAAAGGGAGTGAAAAGGGAAAAAAGGGGGGAAAGGGGGAAAAAAAGGGGGAAAAGGATCCCCCGATGGAAACTCGGGGGATCTTCCCAGGGCTAGGAATTCCCAGCTGCCTCTGCTGCCAAAAGTTGGGAATTTTGTTAGGTTTTGGGGTTTTTTTTCCCATAAAAAACCCGGGATTTGATCCCCAGGATCGAATCGCGCCGAGGTCGGGAGAGGCGGCTGGAAAAGCATCCGAGGAATCCTCGGGATCGGGGTCGGAATGAGGGTCGTGTACAGAAGGAGGAGGGGGAAAAAACCCCAAAATTTCACTTTTTTGGCAGCAAAATTCCCCTCTGGGATCTGGGAGGAGGCGAAAATCATCTCGGTGGGGTGACGAAAAATCAGATTTTTTAGCCAAAAATGGGTTTCTACGCATGGAAAATCCTGATTTCCTCGGGAATTGCTTCCCCTTAAAAATCCCTGGATTTTTGGCCCTTTTTGAGCCTTTCCTGGAGTTTTTAGAGGGGGAAACAACTCCAGCTGGGATTCGTTGTGTCCCAAAGAAATGGGAAATGGAAATAAATGGAAATAAATTGGAAATAAATGGAAATAAATTGGCAATAATTTGGAAATAAATGGAAATAAATTGGCAATAATTTGGAAATAAATGGAAATAAATTGGCAATAAATGAAAATAAATGGAAATAAATGGAAATAAATGGCAATAAATTGGCAATAAATGTCAATAAATTGGAAATAAATCAAAATAAATGGAAATAAATGGAAATAAATTGGAATAAATGTAAATCCAGGTGAGTTCCCAGCCAGGTTGACACCTGGACAGGTGGGAGGGGAGAATCCCAGGAAAGACAAACATCCCTGTAAAAAACGATATCTGGGATTTATGGGTTTATAAAA